>BOPN01002284.1:40000-50000 GCA_017312705.2 Penaeus japonicus | reverse complement strand
AAGAAAAAAGAAGAAGAAAAAAATAAAAATAAATAAATAAAAGATAAAAAAAGAATTAAAAAAACTCAGTTATTCTCACCGTGATACCATAATCATTGTCATCACTTCTTTCTCCAACTCTCGCGTGTCCACATGGCCCACTAATGACTCAATCTATGGCATAACGGATCGTGGATATAATGAAAAAAAAAGAGGACAAAAAAATTGGGAAAAGAAGAAGAGGAAGAAAAAAAAAAGAAAGAGAAAAAAAAAGAAATTAACGGCAGCGAAACCAATTGAAAATAACCGGACTAGGGAGGGTGGGAGGGATGGGAGGAGGGAGGGGGGGATGGGAGGAGGGAGGAGGGAGGGGAGGGAATGAAGAGATGGAGGAGGGGAAGGGAAGGGAAGGGAGGAAGAGGAGGAGAAGGAAGGGAGAGAAGGGGAAGGGAAGGGAGGGAGGAGGAGGAGGAGGAGGAGGGGAAGAGAGGGAAAAGGAAGAGGAAAAGGCAAAGGGAGAGGGAAGGGAGAGAGAGAAAGAACAGGGGAGGGAAGAGGGGAAGGAGAAGGAGGGAAAGAGGTGAAAGGAGGGAAAGAAGAGGGAAAATAAAGTGTGGAGAGGAGGAGAGGAAGGAGGAGAATAAGAAAGAAAAGAAGGAGGCAGAGGAGAAAGAGGAGTGGGGGGGGAGGGAGAGAAGCTAGAGAAGGAAGGAGGGGAAAGAAGAGAACTGAGGGAGGGAAGAGGAAAAGGTGGAGGAGAAGGAGAATAAGGAGGAAGATGAGGAATAGGAAGACAGGGTAAGGAGAACGGGAGGAGAGGCGAAGAGAGGTGGCGGATAAAGAAGGAAAAGGAGAGAGCAGAGGAGAAGAGAAGAGAAAGAAAAAGAGGAGGAGGAGGAGAAGGAAAAATAAGAAGAAAAGAAGAAGAAAAACAGAGAATTAGAATAGGAAGAAGAAGAAAGAACAACAACAACAGCAATAGCAACAACAGACGGAAAATGGAAGAGGAAGAAAGAAAAGAAACAGACACAGAGAGAAAAAAAAAAAAAAAAAAAAAAAAAAAAAAAAAAAAAAAAAAAAAAAAAAACAGATAAAAAAAGAACCGAAAAATACGCACAAGACAAGCGAATCTCCTGGAATCAGCTGATCCGCCCCGGCCCGGATATACGAAGGGGAGCAATATGTATAATTCCGGATAATCAGGCTCCATTACGGCCACTTAGTTTAGTGAAGATATTTCGTACAGTGTCCTCTCTCTCTCTCTCTCTCTCTCTCTCTCTCTCTCTCTCTCTCTCTCTCTCTCTCTCTCTCTCTCTCTCTCTCTCTCTCTCTCTCTCTCTCTCTCTCTCCCTCTCTCTCTCTCTCTCTCTCTGTCTCTCTGCCTACCTATCTATCTCCCTCTCTCTCTATTTCTTTCTTTCTCTCTCTCTTCCTTTCTTTCTTTCTTTCTCTCTCTCTCTCTCTTTTTCTTTCTTTCTCTCTCTCTCTTTCTCTTATCATCTCTTATTCTCTTTCTCTCTTTCCTTTTTTTTTTCTTTCTCTCCCTTTCCCTCTCTCTATCTCTCTCTCTCTCTCTCTCTCTCTCTCTCTCTCTCTCTCTCTCTCTCTCTCTCTCTCTCTCTCTCTCTCTCTCTCTCTCTCTCTCTCTCTCTCTCTCTCTCTCTCTCTCTCTCTCTCTCTCTCTCTCTCTCTCTCTCCTCTCCAACTCCTCCTTTTGGGTCCCTTCCTCCCTCCCTCCCTACCCTACCTACCTATCTACCCCCCTTACCTATCATTTCTCTCACTCTCCCTGTCTATCTGTTTACTTATCTATATCTATCTATCTATCTACTTATCCCTTCTTCCTGTTCCCGTACCAACCCTCTAACTATTCTCTACCCTTGACACCCCTCCCTCTATTCTCTACCCCTACCCCCTACCCCTCCCCAATCCTTCAATTTCCCTTCCCCCTCCCCCTTCTCCTACCCCACCCTCCACTCCCTACTCCCCACCCTCCCACTTAGCCCACCAACCCCACCACTGCATTCCCTCCCCTTCCCCACCCCTACCAACCCACTCCCACCCCCTACCATCCCACCAACCAACTCCCTCTCTCCCCACTCCCTCCCCTTCCCTCCCCCATACCATCCCACCAACCCACTCCCTCCCCCCGACCCACTCCCTCCCCTTCCCCACCCCTACCAACCCACACACACCCTTTCCCCACCCCTACCAACCCACTCACTCCCTTTCCCCACCCCTACCATCCCACTCCCTCTCTCCCCACTACCTCCCTCCCCCCGACCCACCCATGCAACCCACTCCTTGACGCGGTGTGCAAATGGGCGGGCAAGGTGGTGTTCCATTGGGGAGGTGCGTGGCGTTTATGGTGAAGTTATGGTGATATTCCCAACAGCTTTTGAGTGAGGGTGAGAGGAGGAAAAGGAGGGAGGGGAGGGAAGAGAGGAAAAGGAGGAGGAGGAGAAAGAGAGGGTGGATGAGGAGGAGGAGGAGGAAGAAGAGGAGGGAGGGAGGGTGGATGAGGAGGAGGAGAAGGAAGAGGAGGAGGGAGAGTTGGGGGATGATGATGAGGAGGAAGAGGAGGGCGGGGAGAGAGAGAGGGTGGATGATGATGATGAGGAGGAAGAGGAGGGAGAGAGGGTGGATGAGGAGGAAGAGGAGGGAGAGTGGGGGGATGATGATGAGGAGGAGGAGGAAGAGGAGGGTGGAGAGGGAGGGGAAGAGGAAGAGAGAGGACGGAGAGAGGGAGGATGATGAGGAGGAGGAAGAGGAGGGTGGGGAGGGAGGGGAAGAGGAGGAGGGAGGAGGGAGGAGAGGAAGAGAAGGAGGTGGAAGAGGAGGGAGATTGGAGAGTGGGGAGTAAGAGGAGGAGGGAGGAGGAGGAGGAGGGTGAGGAGGGAGGAGATGAAGAGAAGGAGGTGGAAGAGGAGGGTGGGGAAGGAGGGAGGAGGAGGAGGAGGAGGGAGGGGGAGAGGAAGGAGTAGTTAGGGGAGAAGAAGAAGGAGGGGAGGAAGAGGAGGTTGGGTGGGGAGGTATAGAAGAGGAGGAATGATGGAAAGAGGAGGAAGAGGAGCAAGAGGAGTGAAGGTGCGGAGGGGAGGGAGGGGGGGAAGGGTAGGGGTTGTTTAGGGTCTGTGTGCGTATGCGTTTTCCGTTTGTGTGTGTGTGTGTTTGTCTGTGTGTATCCTTTAACCGCCTCCCCCTCCTCTTCTAACCCCCCTTCCCTATACCCTCTTCTTTCCCTCTCCCCCTTCTCTCCCCCATCTTCCTCCGATGTTCCTCTCCTCATCCCCCTTGCCTCTCCCCCTCTTTACCCCCCACTTTTCTTCACCTTGCCCACTTTCCTCCTCTTCTCTATCCCCCTTCTTTTTTTCTTTCTTTTCTCCCCCCTTCCCCCTTCCTCTTCCCCCATCCCTCTCCCCCTCTTTCTTCCATCTTCCTCACCCCTTTCTCTCCTCCTCCCTTACCCCCATCCCCCTCCTTTTTTCCCTCTCTTTTCTTCCTACCTCCTTATCCCTCTCCCTCTCCCCCTCCTTCCATCTTCCTCCCCCTCTTCCCCCCTCCTCTCCTTCCCCATCCCCATCCCCTTCATCCCCTCCTCTCTTCCACCCTTCTTTCCCCATCCCCTACCTCCCCCTCCCCCCTCTTCCCCCACCCCCATCCCCATCCCCATCCCCATCCTCCTCTTCCTCTCCTTCCTCCCTCCTCTCCTTCCCCATCCCCTACCTCCCCCTTCTTCCCCAATCCCCTCTTCCTCCCCTCTTCCCCATCCCCATCCCCCTACTTCCTTCCCATCCCTATCTCCCCCCCTCTCCCCCCATCCCCTATCTCCCCCCCTCTTCCCCCATCCCCTACCTCCCCCTCCCCCCTCTTCCCCATCCCCTACCTCCCCCTCCTCTCCTCCTCCTCCCCAATCCCCATCCTCCTCCTCTCCCTCCCCCATCCCCATCCTCCTCCTCTCCCTCCCTACCTCCCTCCCTCTTCCCCCATCCCCATCCCCCTCTTCCTCTCCTTCCTCCCCATCCCCATCGACCCCCCCCCATTCCCCCCCCCCCGCCCCGCCCTCCTTCACCGCCTCCGTCAGCCGCCCTCCTGCCGCCCTCCTGCCTCTGCTCCTGCCGGTCCATTAGCGCGGCCAACGCAATCGCCGCTTCCACTGTATCAATTTTATCCGCCGTTATTCGCGAGGAAAATTATGTATTCAAAGTGTGCAATAAAGATATCAATCCTTTCCCACTCTCCCCCTTCCCCTACCCATCCCCCTCCCTCTCCCCATCCCCCTCTCCATCCCCCATTCTAAGGTTTTGTCCCTCCTCCTCCTCCTCTCTCTCTCTCTCTTTATCATTTATTATGTTTTGTCTTTCTCTCTTCCTCTCTCTCTATCTGTCTATCTCTTTCTCCATCTGTTCTTCTCTCTCTCTCTCTCTCTTTCTCTCAATCTCTCTCTCTCTGTCTCTGTCTGTCTGTCTCTCTATCTCTGTCTCTCTCTTTGCCTGTCTCTCTCTCTGTCTCTCTCTCTCTCTCTAGCTGTCTGTCTCTCTCTCTCTTTCTCTTTTATTATGTTTTGTCTTTCGTTCTTTCACTTTCTCCCCCCCCCCCCTCTCTCTCTCTATCTATCTTTTTTCTCCATCTCTCTCTCTCTCTCTCTCTCTCTCTCTCTCTCTCTCTCTCTCTCTCTCTCTCTCTTTGTCTGTCTCTGTCTCTTTCTCTGCCTCTCTCTCTCTCTCTCTCCCTCCATCTCCCCTCAATTCCATTCTTCTCAAAACTTACCCTCTCCCCCCACCTCTATCCCCCTGCCCCCTCCCCTTCGTTTTCTTTCACCCGATGTGGATGGCAACCAAATCTCACCCTTACGAACATATACCGCTAAGGACGATATCCCCTTGCGTTTCTACAAGGAAATAATCCTTATTGAAGTTAATGCAAGGGGTAAAGACAAGCAATTATGATTTACTTGCGTGTTATACCGACCTTAATAACATCCGGAGGGGTGGGGGGGAGGAGGTAAGGGGGTAAGGGTTATGGGGGGTAGGGGATAATAGAGGAAAGGAGAAGGGAGGGGGGTAAAAGGGTAGATCTTTCCCTCTCTCTCTCCATCTATCTATCTATCTCTTTCTCTCTCTTCCTCTGTCTCCCTCTCTCTCACTCTCTCGTTCCCTCTCCTAATCTCTTTTTTTCTATCTCTATTTCTATCTTCCTATCTCTCTCTTCCTCTCTCTCTCTCTTTTTCTCTCAACCTCTCTCTTTTTCTCTCTTTTCATCCCTCTCTCACTATCATTACTATCATTATCAATGTTATTGTTACTATCATTACTCTATCTCCCCCCACCCCCTTTTTTTCCCATACCCCCTCCCCCTCCCCCGATTCTACCCCATATGCCCCTCCATTTCCAATAACCCCCTCCCTTTCCTCCTGCCCTCCCCCCCTACCCTTACCCATAGCCCATTCCCCACTCCCTTTCTCTATATTCCATTTTTTTCCAACCCCAATATCTCCTTCACTCGCGTCACCCCAATAACCTTTCCCCCCCCCCCCTTCTTTTCGTACCCCCTTCGCCCTACTCCAATACCCCCTCCCCCCACCCCAATAAACTCTCACCCTTACCCCATTACCTCCTTCCCGATAACCCCTCCCTTTCACCCCATTACCCCCTTCCCTCTCCCCCCAATAACCCCATCCCCCCACCCCTCCCCCACCCCCCTTCCCCCTTGCGCACCCCCTACCTCAATAACCCCCTCCCCCTTCCTCAATACACCCCCACCCCCTCCCCTCTTCCCCCTCACTTATACACCCCCACCCCCTCCCCTCTTCCCCCTTCCTCAATACACCCCCACCCCCTCCCCTCTTCCCCCTTCCTCAATACACCCCCACCCCCCCACCTCTCCCCCCTCACTCATACACCCCTTCCCTCAATCTTCCCCCCCTCCACCCCCCACCCCCCATCCCCCCATCTCCAATGACATCGCGGAAGCCCCGTGATAAAGCGTCAATGATTTTGATTTCTCTCCGTAATTAATAAATGTTTGCAGCAGGAAATGGAGTCGCATTACGTAAGCATGACTTATTTCCCAAAGCCAATTTGTCCGCCATTTTCTGACGTCTTTCTGACGGGGCGTTCCGAGGGCTGGGCTTTTGTTTGTTTCTTTCTTTCTTCTATATCTTCTTTAGTTATTTTCTTTATCTCTTTCTTTATTTATTTATTTTTAAGGGATATGTTTTTTTATGTTTTATATTTTCTTTCTTTCTTTTTCTTGCTCTTTTCCTTTCTTTCATTCGATTTTCATGTTTTTTATTTGTTCTGTAGGGGATATTTTTGGAATTTTATTTTTCCTTTTTCTTTATATAATACCTCTTTCTTTTCTGTTTCTTTTTCTTCTTTTTTTTCTTTTCATATATTTTTTTTTTTTTTCGATTTCATGCTTTCGTATTTTCTCTTTTTCTTTTGCTTTTTCTCCCTTATTCCTTCCCTTTTCTTTCTTCTTCCTTTTTCTTTCTTCCCTTTCGTTTTCCTTAATTCCCTTTTTCTCCTGTTCTTTTTTATTTTTTCCCCTTTCTCTGTTTTTTCTTTTTTTTTCTTTCTTTTCTCTTGTTTACCTGTTTTTTTTTGTTTGTTTTTTTCTTATTCTCTTTCTCTTTCTTTCTTTATTTCGCGAATACCTCTTCAGTATTTTTCTTTTTTTTTCTTCTCTCTTCCGTCCTTTCTTGTTTCGTCTTTCGTTTTCCTTTTTTATTTTCCTTTCTCTCTTTTCTTTCCTCCTTTCTTCATCTCTCTTCCTTTTCTGTTTGTTTTTTCTTATTTCTTCTTTTTTTTCTCTCTTCTTTTCAATTACTCTTCTTCCCTTTCTATTTCCTGTCTTCTTCCTTCATTTCTTTCCTGTTTTTCTTCCTTCATTTTTTTCCTTTTCTTCTTATTCTTTTCTTGTATATATTCTTTTCTTTTCTTTCTTTCTCCTCTTCTTTCTTTTAATTTCTGTTCTATCTCTCTTTTGATTTTTCTTTTTCTTCTTGTTATCATCATTATTATCATTACCATAATTCTTATTGTTATTAGTATTATCATTATCATTATTGGTGCCATTATTGTTGTTATCATTCTCTTTATTCTTGCTGTTATCACCATTACTTACTATTCATGTACTTGTCATCATCATTAGTGTTATCATAATCATTGTTGTCTTTATCGCTATTGTGATTTTTTGTTATGATCGTTATCGTCCTCATTACTATTATCATTATCAATATTATCCTCATTGTTATAATTATTGTTATTATTATTATCATTATTATTATTATTAATATTGTCATCATTATAATTTTTATCATTATCATTATCATCCACATCATTATTAACACTATCATTATTAAGGTAATGTGGATGAAGTTGACGATGATAGTGATTATGATTATTATCATAATCTCTGTTATTATTACTATTATAATAACAGACTATTATAATTAGTATTAGCATTAGTATCATTGCACCATTGCTATGATAATGAAAATATAATGATAATCATCATTATCATCATTGTTACTATCATTATCGTCCTCATCCTTACTATCGTTATCGTCCTCATCCTTACTATCATTATTATAATTATCATTATCATTATTATTATTACTAGTGTTGTGGTCCCCTGGAATCGGGCGGGCCATCCCGCAGACTTCGGGCCGCCTTTCCCGTGCCGTCACTATGCACTCCGCCCTGCAAGATGGTGTTCTGTGTGTGTGTTTGTTTCGATAAGAATTAAGTGTGTTTTTATTTCCTTTGACTTATTTTTCTAATTGCTCCGTGTTCTACGAATACAGCTACATTACTTATACATTACTTACCTTATATTCTGTACTTCCATAACCTAGATTTCATCTCTTCTCTCCGACTAAAAACCTTACCTTCATTTTCCACCTGTTTATCTCATCGTATTTTCTCTCGATTCCTTCCTTCACTTTTTTCATGCTTTCCCGTTTTTAAGTCTTTTACATACCCATTTTTTGTGTGTCATTTCTTCGCTCTGATATATTTCAAGTTTAATTTCAAACACACCACTTTTGAAAATACAATGCGAAAGGAATTATGGGTAACCGTCACATAAAAGCGCGGGAAACTGCCAGTATAAAAAAATCAAGCCAGGGCGGTTAAGGTCAGAGTGTTCTTAGACTAGTGAAGTGGACAGGCGATATTTTGGATAATTACCTTGCTAACGGTTTTTCGCTCTTAAATGGCCGTTCCTGATGCTTTACCAAGTATGTGTATGGTTTGTTGTCTTTGTATATTAGTTTTGTTCGAGTGATTGTGTTGATAGGCGTATGATATGGTTGCTAACCTTTTTATATTGCCTTTCTAAGTTAGCCAGTTGAGTATTTTATCTTAAATCGTGGCCACGAAATGAGATAACAGACTTTTTTTTTATTTATTTTTCTTTTCTTCTTCTGTTTTTACCCGAGAGTCATCTCAATAATTTCTTTGGAAATGATATGTAGTTGTGTAACACACGCTACCAGAATTAAATATTAATAAACTCTACTGAGTTACCCGCTACAACTATTGTTTTCATCATTATCATTATTATTCCCAGAATCATTATTGTTGTTGTTATCACTGTTATTACCATTGTCATAATCATCATTATCATTTCCCCCGTTAGTATTAGCATTATCATCGTCATTATTATCATCATTTCATTACCATTATTCTTATTATTAGTAGTATTATATTAGTAGTAGATTTATTATTATTATTAGCATCATTATCACTATCATTATCATCATTAGCATTACCATAATCATCATTATCAACATCACCATAATCATCAACATCACCATAATCATCATTATCATCACCACAATCATCACCATAATCATCAACATCACCATAATCATCATTATCATCATCACCATAATCATCATCACCATAATCATCAACATCACCATAATCATCATTATCATCATCACCATAATCATCATCACCATAATCATCATCATCACCATAATCATCAACATCACCATAATCATCATTATCATCATCATCATGACCATCATTCTTACCATAATAATTATATCACATAACATCACATGCACACACACCAGCTGCCAAAAGATTCTTACTTCATCTTCTCAACCTTCTGATAATTCTTCGTCACAGATTATATTAATCAGCGTGTAAACATCACCAGTCTAAAAGTAATATATATTTTACAAAAGGCTATATTTGATAACGGAAAAAAAAGAATAAGTAAGTGTGCAAAGTTGTATTTAATTTTTGGCTAAATTTGAGGCTCGCTGTTAAGTCAGGTTTTAAGTGTATGTTAGATCTAACTTTGGTCATCACGACTCTTAACCAAACCTGGTATTAAACGCGATTAGTTAAGGTACTCTCTCTCTCTCTCTCTCTCTCTCTCTCTCTCTCTCTCTCTCTCTCTCTCTCTCTCTCTCTCTCTCTCTCTCTCTCTCTCTCTCTCTCTCTCTCTCTCTCTCTCTTTCTCTATCTTGCTATCTCTCTCTCTCTCTTTCTCTATCTTGCTATCTCTCTCTCTCTCTTTCTCTATCTTGCTATCTCTCTCTCTCTCTTTCTCTCTCTTGCTATCTCTCTCTCTCTCTCTCTCTCTCTCTCTCTCTCTCTCTCTCTCTCTCTCTCTCTCTCTCTCTCTCTCTCTCTCTCTCTCTCTCTCTCTCTCTCTCTCTCTCGCTATCTCTCTCTTTCTCTCTCTCTCTCTCTCTCTCTGTTTCTCTCACCCTCGCTCTCTCTCTCTTTCACTCTCTCTCTTTTACTTCATGTATTCTCCCTTTCTCTCTTTTTCTCTCTTCCTATACTTTCCTCTCTCTCGGTCTCTTCCTCCTCGTTTCCTCTTCCTCTTTTCTCTCCTTCCCTCTCTCCCTCTTCCTCTCTCTCTTCTCCACCCCCCCCCCCTTCTCTCCACCCCTTTTTCTCTCCCTCTTCTTCTTTCTCTCTATTCCTCTTCTCCCTTATCCTTCCCTCCCTCTCTCCCTTGCCTAGCTTCCCTCTCCCTCTCCCTTTCTCCT
>BOPN01002284.1:22500-25000 GCA_017312705.2 Penaeus japonicus | reverse complement strand
TCAGCATTGAATCCTATTCATTTCAACGACTTGCTCCATTTACATAAATATTTATCTCCTCTCGGTTTGTGTTTTCTCTCTTTTTTGTTTAATGCGTGTTGAGTATTTTGATAGAAATTAGTACGGAAGGATAATAGTGCAAAAGAAGTATGACAAATTCGATTCCGCGACGATGTATAAGCACAAAGAAAAAGGAATCCGAAACTACGATGGCGAATGCATAAATTTCCCGCTTGGATGTTGCACGGCCTGCTCACCAGATGGCAGGTCGGGCAGGCGGAAAATTAAAAGGTTTCAATTGGAACTCTTGACTTAAATCCGGGGTTGACCGCAGGCATAAATCTCGGCGCCAAAGTCCCGAAGAGCCGCTCCGAGCGCTCGTAAATTGAGATCCATCGGATTCTGAACGGCGATGAATTAATATAAACAAAAACACAGTCAAACAAATAGATAAAGTAAAAAAAAAAAAAAATGGAAAAAAAACAGACAAACAAATAGATAGTAAAAAAAAAAAAAAAAAAAACACTTCGGAATCATAAAGTGCTTGTACAACCCCCCTACCCCCTACCCCAACCCTCCCTCCACCCCCACCCCCCGCCAAGAGAATCCAATCACACTGTTACACCGAAGAGGGATAGATCATGACGTATAAGCGGGTCGGATCTCCCGCGAAGAGAATCGAATCGCGCTAATGCGAGAGGCGAGCGATCGGCTTTTGTTCTCTGCCCAGGGGTTTATAAATATGGACCAGAAGGAATCGGAGACGAAAAGCAATCAATTTTCCCAGTGACTTGCTTCTCACAACGGCGGGGCGGAGCGGCGGCAAATCCGAGCGAGGGGAAAAGTACACATTACACGGACATTTGCCTCGCTGGCGGGGGAGGGGGAGGGAGAGGAAGGGGAGGAAGAGAAAGGGGAGGCGGAGGAGGGGGAGGAAGAGGAAGGGGTAGGGAAAGGAGAGGGAGGGAGAGGAGGGGAGGCCTTTCCTCCCTCCATCTACCTTCCTCTCCCTCCTTCCCTCTAACTCCCTCTTTCTCTCTCTCTCTCCTTCTCCCTCCCTCCTCCTTCCCCTCCTCCCTCTCCCCCTCCCTCCCTCCCTCTCCCCCTCCCTCCCTCCTTCTCCCTCCCTCCCTCTCTCCCTCCTTCTCCCTCCCTCCTTCTCCCTCCCTACCCCCCCTTTCCCTCCCTCCCTCCTTCTCCCTCCCTCCTCCCTCCTTTCCCTCCCTCCCTCCCTCCAACTCCCTCCCTCCTCCCTTCCCCTCCCTCCCTCCTTCTCCCTCCTTCTCCCTCCTTCTCCCTCCCTCCTGCTTCCCCTTCTCTCCCTTCAATAAAACTCACACAAAGCAACATTGATACAACTCGACAAATAACACTCAAAAAAAGTCTTTTTTTCCCGTAAACTAAAGACTATTTAATAGCCATTTATTTTCTCTCCTGTTTACTTGTTTGTTTGTTGGCGAAGGCTGGAGGTAAACATGCCATTGGAGGTTTATTATACGTATGTGTGTGTGTGTGGGGGGGGGGGGGTGATGTGTGTGTGTGTGTGTTTCTCCTTCTCTTTCTATTTCTCTATATTTTTTATTCCCTCTTTGTCTTTTTTTCTCCTTTCCTCCCTGTTTTATTATTATTATTATTATTCAGTCTCTCTTTCTCTCTCTCTCTTTCTCTCTCTCTCTCTCTCTCTCTCTCTCTCTCTCTCTCTCTCTCTCTCTCTCTCTCTCTCTCTCTCTCTCTCTCTCTCTCTCTCTCTCTCTCTCTCTCTCTCTCTCTCTCTCTCTCTGTCTCGCGCACTCTCTTGTTCTATATCTGTAATTATGGCAACCTGTAATTATGACAATAATGATAATGATATGGTAATGATGACCACAGAATGACCAACATTTTTTTCCTCTTCCTGAGTTGAACCTCCGTCTATGGGAAAAGATACTGCGCTCTTGAACAACAGATAAATCTAGTCTCCTTTTGCCCCCTACTTCCCTCTCTCCTTTTCTTTTTTCTCCTTTCTCCTCTTTCCTCTTTCTTTTTTCTCCTTTCTCCCCTCTCCCGTTTCTCCTTTTTTCCCTTTCTTTTTTCGTTTCTCTCCTCTCCCGTTTCTCCTCTCTCCCTTTCCCCTTTCTTTTTCTCCTTTCTCACATCTGCCATTTCCTCTCTCTCATCTCTCTTCTTTTATATATCTCCCTTCTCCCATTTCCCCTCTCTTTCCCCTTTCACCTCTCGTTTTTTTCTCCTCTCTCCCCTCTCTTGTTTTTCTCCTGTGTTCCCTTCCCTCCCTCGTCCTTATCCCACCTCCTTACCTCCCTCCCATCCCCCTTCCTATCTCTCCTTCATCATTCTTTTCCCCTTCCTCATCCCTTCCTCCTTACCTTCCCTACTCCTTAACCCCTTTCTCTTATCCCCTTTCCCCACCTATCTCCCCCTCCTTCTCCTACTCCCCATCCTATCCTTCCCCCCATTTCTCTCACTCCTTCCCTCCGTATAACATCCCCATCCCCATCCCTAT
>BOPN01002284.1:0-7500 GCA_017312705.2 Penaeus japonicus | reverse complement strand
TTCCCCTCTTCTTCCCTCTTCATTCAGCTCCTTCTTCTCTCCCTTCTTCTTCCCTCTTCATCCAGCTCCTTCTTCTCTCCCCTCTTCTTATCTTCCCTATCCTCATAATTCCTTCCCCAACTTCCTTTTCTATTATCTTTATCCCCCTCTCTTCCCTTCTCCCCCTTTCTTCCCAAATATTTTCCCCTTATCCTTCCCGTCATACTCTTCTCCTATTTTCTTTTTCTTTTTCCTTTTCCCTTCCTCCATCCGCCCCCCTCTCCCCCCCTCCTCCCACTTCACCATTTCTCCTTTGCCCTTTTTCTTTCTCCATCTTCCCCTTCCTTCCCCTCATCTTCCTTCCTTCCCCTTTTCTCACATCCCTTCTTTTCTCTCCTCTCATCCTCCGTCCTTCTCCATCCTCCCTTCTTCCCCATCCTCCCCCCCTACTTCTCTCCCCTTAGGCATCCTTCTTTCGCCCCGTCGTCTCATCCTCCCCCCACTTCTCCCCCTCCTCCTCCACTCGTCTCCCTCCCCTTTCCCTTCCCCTCTCATCCCTTCCCCCTCCCCCTCCTACTCACCCCTTACCCAACCCCCCACCCAACCACTCTCCCCACCCACTCATCCCCCTCCTACACCCCCTCTCCTCCCTCCTTCACCCCCTCCCCTCCCTCCTACACCTCTTCCCCTCCCTCCTACACCCCTCCCCTCCCTCCTTCACCCCCTCCCCACCCTCCCCTCCCTCCTTCACCCCCTCCCCTCCCTCCTACACCCCTCCCTTCCCTCCTTCACCCCCTCCCCACCCTCCCCTTCCTTCCCAACCCACCCACCCTCCCTTACCTCCCTTCCTTCCCCTCCACCCCATCCCCACCCACCCTCCCCTTCTCTCTCCCTCCTACCCCTTCCCTCCCCACCCACCCACCCTTCCCTTCCCCACCCACCCACCCTCCCCTTCCCTCCCCATCCACCCACCCTCCCCTTCCCTCCCCATCCACCCACCCTCCCAACCACCCACGCCCACACGCCCACCCCCTTCCTTCACCGCTCTCTTATGACCTTATCTCAACTCCATCTTAATTGTTATCTACCTCTCTCGTAATCTTTATCTGATACGTAGATCGATAGGTATAACGGGCAACAGCATGGATACGTGTTGTTTATTTGTTTTTATTTGCTTTTATTTTTTTTGTTTATGAAGTCATATATTATGTAATTATATATGATATGTAATTATGTTTTTATATATTATAAGAATATTATCATATATTTTATATGTAATATTGTATATAAAATTATATTTTTTTCTTATTTATTTTTATTATCTTATTTTTTTGTTGTTGTTGTTGTTTTATCTTAATTTATTCATTTCTGTTTTTTTTTCTTTCTCTTTTTTTCTTTTTCTTCTTGCTCTTATTTTTATTTTCTTTTTTTATTTTCTTCCGTCCTCTCGTGATTCTTGTTCTTCTTTTCTTTCTCCTTATACAAACTTTTTTTTTTTGCCTTTCTAGGTCTCTCGGTCTCTTTTTTCTCTTGTTTTTCTTTTTTCTCTCTCTCTCTTACTCTATGTATCTATCAGTCTGTCCCTCTCTCTCTATCTGTCTATATCTATCTTTCTCGCTTTCTCTCTCTCTCTCTCTCTCTCTCTCTCTCTCTTTCTCTCTTTCCACCCACTTTCTCTCCTATTACACACGCAAACAAAAACAAATTAAAAATATCCATTTATCTAAATACATCAAAATTACTTCAAAACAGATCACCATCTAATAACAATAAAAAAGATAATAAAAAATCTTAAAGCAAGAAAAAAACAATATCAATTGACCGAAATATTTGCGCAAGTCACGTTTTCTATACATTTTTTTTCTTTCTCAAAGGAATTCAAAAATGATTTCGAAGGTAAACTATTATAAATCGGCGGCACTTAATCACCCGGTGCAGGAAAACGCTCCTTCATGAATAGTCAAAGATGTTTTAGAAGATAAGGCGAGAGACCACCGCCTTGGCAAGGGTCTTGGATGGTGCTTTTGATTTTATTGTTTATGTTATGGTGTTTGTTGATTTGTTTTTGTTTTGGGTTGTCTTGTTTGTTGTGGTTGGTTTCTGGGTCTCTTTTTGTGTCTTCTTTTTCGTTTTTTTTGTTGTTTTTTTACTTTTCTCTCTTTCTTTCCCTCTCTCTTTTTCTTTCTCTCTTTCTCTCTTTCTCTCTCTCTCTCTCTCTCTCTCGCTCTCTCTCTCGCCCTCTCTCTATCTATCTATCTATCTATCCCTCTCTCTCTCTTCCCCTAAATCCACCCATCTATCTCTATGTATATCCAGTCCCACAATACATACAAACCAAGAACAAATAGAAAAAAAACTGAAGGAAGAAAGAGAAAGAAAGAAAAACAGAAGAGAAGAGAGAGCGCGGGGAGGAGGGGAGAGGGGGTGGGGAGAGGTGGGGGAGGGGGGGCGTGGCGACCTGTAAATTGAGTGGTCAAACAACAAGCGCGCACGATCACCCGGCCCGAGCCACGTCATCAATTATCTCCAGCCAATCGCAAGCCGCCTCCGCCTCCCGGACGGGTTCTAATTGGTGGTTTCGGCGGCGGCGATGGGGAGATGGGTAAGGTTCGGTGCGTCCGCTAATGATAGCGGAGCGACGGAGGAGGGAAGGCAGTGGTAATTGAGAGTAGACTGTGATAATGCCGGTCTTGCTGAAACAAGACAACAACTTTATTATTTTCGAGCCTTGTGAGGCGGTGGCGGAGGAGGAGGAGGCGGCAAGATGTTTCGGATATTATCGTACGGCGTTCAGTTCGATTTTTTGTATTTTTCCGCTACGCTACGTTCGTTAGGTTCGCTAAACGCTAGGGAGAAGCGAGCGATGTTTTGTGAGACGCTCGTTTGACTTTTTTTTTTCTTTTAGTTTTGTAGCCTTCGGGGAAATTGTCTTATAGGCCTTCGCGGTTTCAATTAAATCCAGGTAGTTATATTTTTCTCCCCCGCGAGGGAAATAAAATGAAAGGGTGAATGAAATAATAACGCTAGACATTATCATAATATTTTTTTCGCCCCAATTTTTATCTAGTTACACATTTTCACATTATCTGATGATAGTAATAATGATAATTATAATGACGATCATATCGAAAATAATATATAAATCATTTTTTTTCGCGCCAAAATTGTAATCTCTCTCCGTTTTCTTTTCTATCTCATTTTCTTTTCCCATCTCGTGCCTTTTTTTCCCGAAGAACAACGACCGATAAATAGAGTTTTTCAAGAACCCGAGACCCCATGATGGAGCGAGGGAGAAGATGGCGGTGACAATGATATATTAATTAGGAAAATGACTGCCCTTCTCGCCCCCCTCCCTTATTTCCTGAATAACGGCGGGGTGGCGGGATATCAAAGAGATGGGAGGAGGGGAGAGGGGGGAGAGGGAAGGGTAGGGGGGGGTTGAGGGATGGATAGGGGGAGAGGGTGGGGAGTAGGGATAGAGGGAGAGGGTGGGGAGTGGGAATGGAGGGAGAGGGTGGGGAGTGGGGACGGAGGGAGAGGGTGGGGAGTGGGGACGGAGGGAGAGGGTGGGGAGTGGGGATGGAGGGAGAGGGTGGGGAGTGGGAATGGAGGGAGAGCGTGGGGAGTGGGAATGGAGGGAGAGCGTGGGGAGTGGGGATGGAGGGAGAGGGTGGGGAGTGGGGACGGAGGGAGAGGTGGGTAAGTTAAGGAGGGAGGTAGGAGGGAGGTGAGGATGGCAGAATGGGGGCGAATGGAGTAGGGGGGTGATGGAGAGAAGGAGGAATGGAGGTAGAGATGTAGAAAGAAAGAACGAGATGGGAGAGAGGGAGAGATAAACAGAGACAGAGTGAGAGAAAGAGAAAAAAAAAGTAAGACAAAAGAAGAATAAGAAAAGAAGAAGAGGACGAAAAACAAGAGAGAGAGAGAGAGACAGAAACAGAAACAGAGAGAGAAAACAAGAGCAAAAGCGAGAGCAAGAGAGAGAGAGAGCGAGCGAGAGAGAGAGAGAGAGAGAGAGAGAGAGAGAGAGAGAGAGAGAGAGAGAGAGAGAGACGAGAGAGAGAGAGAGAGAGCAAGAGAGAGAGAGAGAGAGCGAGAGCGAGAGCGAGCGAGCGAGAGAGAGAGAGAGCGAGAGAGAAAGAAAGGAAGAGAGAGAGAGAGAGAGAGAGAGAGAGAGAGAGAGAGAGAGAGAGAGAGAGAGAGAGAGAGAGCGAGAGAGAGAGAGAGAGAGAAAGAGAGCGAGAGAGCGAGAGCAAGACACGTACTCCACGGTCAAAACAAAGTCCATTCATAGGATAACAAATTGTTTTGAAACCAGTTATTATGATAATTCCCTTTGAGTGTGTGTGAGGGGGGGGGGGGGGAGAGGGATCAAGGAGGGGGGAGAGGGATTTGATCCTAAGGGGGATCATAGTCAACATTAATTTAGAATCTTGATATCGCTGAATGAAGAATGCGCGTATATATATTTCGTCTATATTAATAATGAAGGCGGAGGCAGATTTCGATGGTAGGCCTATCAGGACAGAAAAAGGAATTTTAATGGCGTAATTTTGGGTGCCTCGCTGACGTGGAAATTTCTTCGAGTTATAATCATTATTAGACTCAAATATCGTGAAGGAAAAAGTGAAAAGGAAATGAATTTGTGATTGATTTTTTTTTATTTTTAATCTTTATTCATTTTGGATAATTTTTGAAGAATGTTATTATTGTTATCATTATCCGTAGTTTCTCTCTTTTTTTTCTTTGCGTTTTGCTATGTATAGTGTTTTTTTTTTATTATTATTATTATCTTTACCATTACTTTCTTGAGTGTTTTTGTCATCGTAGTTTCTATTATTATTACATTTATCATTAATATCTATACTATCATTAAAATTGCTGCTGATGTTTTGCTTATTATCATCATTATTACTATTGTCATTTTTTCCCTCATTCTTTGTCTCCTCCTCCTTCCCTCTCCCCCTCCTCTTCCCTTTCTCCTTCTTTTTCCTCCTCCTCTTCCTCCTCCTGCCGTTCTTCTTCTGCTCCCTTCCTTCCTCCCTCCCTCCCTCCCTCCCTCCCTCCCTCCCTCCCTCCCTCCCTCCCTCCCTCCCTCCCTCCTGCCGTTCTTCTTCTGCTCCCTCCCTCCCTCCCTCCTCCTCCCCCTCCCTCCCTCCCTCCCTCCCTCCCTCCCTCCCTCCCTCATCCCTATAATCATCACCTCATTATCAAAATTCCGATGCTGCTAATAGTCTTAAAAGTACCATTAGTAGAAACTACAGTTACAATAGCAGTAGTTGTAGTAGTGGTGGTTGTAACATTAAGTGTAGTTATGGTAATGGTTGTGATGGTAGCACTGTGGTAGGCAGGGTAGTAGTAATAGTAGTAGTGGTAGTGGTAGTTGTATAGTAGCAATGGTTTGTAATGGTAAAGTAATGGTGGTAGTTTTAGTAGTCGATAGGGCTATTGGTGTACTAATATCACTAGCCCATTGACTTTATTACTACTATTACTAACATTGCTATTACTAGTTACAACTACTATACAACTACCACTACTACTAGACTTTTTAATATGGTACTATTTCTATAACCATCACAAGAGCAACACTAATTGATTCAAGCACTACTAGTTGTAAAGTGTACTAGTAAGAAGAGCACTCACAGTAGTAGTAGTAGTAGTAACAATAGTAGTAATAGTAATAATAGTCATAGTACAAGAGTACAGCTGTTTAGTAGTAATGATATTGCTACGTTACACTCCCTCCTCCCTTTCTCCCTCCTACTCCTCCTCCTCCTCCTCCTCCTCCTCCTCCTCCTCCTCTCTCCCTCTCTCTCTCCTTTTCTCCCTCCTCCTCCCTCTCTCCGTTCTCCCTCTCTCCCTCCATTTTCCCTCTCTCCCTCCTCCTCCTTCTCCTTGTCTCCCTTTTTCCCTCCCTCCCTCCCTCCTCCTCTCTTCCTTCTTCCTCCCTCCCTTTATCTCTCTCTCCTTTTATCCCTCCTCCTTCACCCTTCCTCCTCCCCTCTCTCCGTTCTCCCTCTCTCCCTCCATTTTCCCTCTCTCCCTTCTTGTTCCCTCTCTCCCTCCTCCTCCTTCTCCTTGTCTCCCTCACTCCCTCTTTCCCTCCTTCCCTCCTCTTCTCTCCCTTCTTCCTCCCTCCCTCTATCTCTCTCTCCTTTTTCTCCCTTCCTCCTCCCTCTCTCCGTTCTCCCTCTCTCCCTTCTTGTTCCCTCCCTCCCTCCTCCTCCTTCTCCTTGTCTCCCTTTTTCCCTCCCTCTTTCCCTCCCTCACTCCCTCCCTTCCTCCTCCTCCTCCTCGCATTAGCCATACTATAAGGATTGATAATTGCAATAAAAGTAGCAACAACATTAAAAGTAATAGCTCAGTTCATGATTGTTAAAATCAGCTGATATGTACTTTAAGTAGTAGCAATATCATTTAATGTTCTTAAGAGGATGTTGAACAAAAGTAAAGTGAAGAATTCAAGAAGAAAATTAAAATATAAACAAATAGCTATTTATAAAGAAAGAGAGAGGGAGAGAAAGAGAGAAAGAGAGAGAGAGAGAAAGAGAGAGAGAGAGAGGGTAAAATATTCCTTTCGGCTTGATAATGATAAGGATGATAATGATAATAACAATGATAAAAATTAATAATAATAACAACAACAATAATAATGATAATAATAATGATAATAAAAATGATAATGACATGATAAAAATAATGTTAATAATAAAAAAAATGACAACAACAACAATAATATTGATAATAAAAACTCAGACCCTTCTTAACAACAGAGATAAATTACACAACTGACGTTTTTCTTTTAATTAATTAAAAAAAACAAAAAAACATTAGAGTAATAATTAACATCATCATTAAGAGAAGTGAATATGAGTTGATATATCGCGTTGCAAATTGATAATGATGAATATAAATGGTGATGATATGGCAAGGTTAATTATATGTGAGAGAATGCTGTTGTCATTTTTTATTTTTTTATTAATTAATCATTAGTTCGACTGCTGGGTGTTGTTAATCACATTACTGATTGATATTATTAATGGCTATCATTAGTCATGTGATTAGAAATTACAATAAGATTTTTAATTGATATATATTGATACTTCGTGATTATATTTTTTTTAATGAAGGTTCTTGTTTTCTTGTTGTTGTTGTTGAATGAATTAATTAAGAAAAATAGAATTTCAAGGGTGATGATCTTAATGATGATGATTGTGGTAATTATCATAATGATATTGATAAGTAATGGTGATGATAATGGTGATGATGATGATGATGACGATGATGATAATTGCTATTGTTATCATTCTTAGCATCTTTATGATTGTAACGATAATGACGAAAACAATAATTGAATAATAGCCTTAACAGTTTTCTGAATACTGATGATAATAATAATTATGATAGTATATCACGATAACAAAAGTAATAACAGCTGATAACACTATCTAAGTTCAGGAAATAACAGAGGTTAGCAGCAATGTCGATAGTATGGAAAAAAAAATCTTGATTAAAAAA
>BOPN01002283.1:194889-199889 GCA_017312705.2 Penaeus japonicus | reverse complement strand
TTCATAACCATATCATTTTCTTTTATTATTATCATGCCATTATTATCATCATCATTATCACAATTATTATTATTACTGTTATTATTTTCATAATCATTATCATTGATATTATCATCATCATTAATATTGTTATTACTCTTATTATTATCATTAATTTTATTTTTGTTATCAACATTAATATTAGTGTTATTGTTATTGTTATCATCATTCTCATTCTCATTCTCATGATTATTAGTATAATTATCATTGCCATTATTATCATAATTATAAATATCATTATCATTATCAATCTTATTATCATTATCATTACTAACATAATTACCTTTATCATCGTTATTATTTTTTATCATTATCATCACAATGATAATAATGCAATTGATAATAATGATGATATTGTTGTTATTAACCAGTTTGTACATCGCTTCCACTTTCCATAGAAATTACCAAACTCTTTCCACCACACGCGCAATCATGCATCTGAAAGCTTATCATAAGTTTCATGTTAAAAATCATTTTCTAATTAAAAAGTCGAAATTACCGCGAGGAAGTTTCAGTCCCTGAAGGCGCCTTAAAATTATGATAAACTTTGCCTATTCATTCTCTCACAATTTCCATGAAAATTACAAGATTACGAAACCGGAACTCGGTCGTTTATCAATGACAGACCAAACACACGATCAGGAATTGCAACAGGGGGTGCTTTCGACTCGCAACTGCCCCTGCTGTTAAATTATACTGTGGACTATCGCACACACGTACAGAATAGTTTCCTCTCGCGGGACGAGGGACGATGGTACTAATCTTTCTAAAGATATGTTGGGGCTAAGCTTTGGCAGAGCCCGCATGTGGCCAATTAACTACAGGCGAATCGAATAAAGGCTCGTTTGGTCGTTTGCTCATTTGCTCGTTTACTCGTTTGATCGTTTACTCGCTTGCTCGCTTGCTTCACGACTAAAAGCTGGCGGGTCTTGAATGTTACGCTTGTGTCGACGTAGCTATGTCTGTGGGATGACACACGTAAGTCTCCTTTTAACAAGATCTTTCTCTTTGTCTCGCTGTGTTTGTCGTTGTCTGCCTGTTGGTATGTATCTGTCTGCTTGTCCGCTTCTCTCGCGCTTTGTTTGAAGGGTATAATTGTATGACTTATCTAATCGTAGAGTGTTTTTATATATATAGGTATATATATATATATATATATATATATATATATATATATATATATATATGAATATATACATGTATATATACAGTATATATATATATGTGTGTGTGTGTGTGTTTATGTATATGTGTGTGTATGTATGCATGGGTGCATATATATATATATATATATATATATATATATATATATATATATATATAGATATATATATATATGTGTATATATGTATATATATATATATATATATATATATATATATATATATATATGTATGTATACACATAAATTTATATAAATAAATATAAATGGATAGATATGTATGTATTTATATGGAGATTGAAGGAGTGTGAGGGAATGAGAGAATGAAGAAATGTGAGGGAATGGGAGATTGAAGGAGTGTGAGGGAATGGGAGATTGAAGGAGTGTGAGGGAATGAGAGAATGAAGAAATGTGAGGGAATGGGAGATTGAAGGAGTGTGAGGGAATGGGAGATTGAAGGAGTGTGAGGGAATGAGAGAATGAAGAAATGTGAGGGAATGGGAGATTGAAGGAGTGTGAGGGAATGGGAGATTGAAGGAGTGTGAGGGAATGAGAGAATGAAGAAATGTGAGGGAATGGGAGATTGAAGGAGTGTGAGGGAATGGGAGATTGAAGGAGTGTGAGGGAATGAGAGAATGAAGAAATGTGAGGGAATGGGAGATTGAAGGAGTGTGAGGGAATGGGAGATTGAAGGAGTGTGAGGGAATGAGAGAATGAAGAAATGTGAGGGAATGGGAGATTGAAGGAGTGTGAGGGAATGGGAGATTGAAGGAGTGTGAGGGAATGAGAGAATGAAGAAATGTGAGGGAATGGGAGATTGAAGGAGTGTGAGGGAATGGGAGATTGAAGGAGTGTGAGGGAATGAGAGAATGAAGAAATGTGAGGGAATGGGAGATTGAAGGAGTGTGAGGGAATGGGAGATTGAAGGAGTGTGAGGGAATGAGAGAATGAAGAAATGTGAGGGAATGGGAGATTGAAGGAGTGTGAGGGAATGGGAGATTGAAGGAGTGTGAGGGAATGAGAGAATGAAGAAATGTGAGGGAATGGGAGATTGAAGGAGTGTGAGGGAATGGGAGATTGAAGGAGTGTGAGGGAATGAGAGAATGAAGAAATGTGAGGGAATGGGAGATTGAAGGAGTGTGAGGGAATGGGAGATTGAAGGAGTGTGAGGGAATGAGAGAATGAAGAAATGTGAGGGAATGGGAGATTGAAGGAGTGTGAGGGAATGGGAGATTGAAGGAGTGTGAGGGAATGAGAGAATGAAGAAATGTGAGGGAATGGGAGATTGAAGGAGTGTGAGGGAATGGGAGATTGAAGGAGTGTGAGGGAATGAGAGAATGAAGAAATGTGAGGGAATGGGAGATTGAAGGAGTGTGAGGGAATGGGAGATTGAAGGAGTGTGAGGGAATGAGAGAATGAAGAAATGTGAGGGAATGGGAGATTGAAGGAGTGTGAGGGAATGGGAGATTGAAGGAGTGTGAGGGAATGAGAGAATGAAGAAATGTGAGGGAATGGGAGATTGAAGGAGTGTGAGGGAATGGGAGATTGAAGGAGTGTGAGGGAATGAGAGAATGAAGAAATGTGAGGGAATGGGAGATTGAAGGAGTGTGAGGGAATGGGAGATTGAAGGAGTGTGAGGGAATGAGAGAATGAAGAAATGTGAGGGAATGGGAGATTGAAGGAGTGTGAGGGAATGGGAGATTGAAGGAGTGTGAGGGAATGAGAGAATGAAGAAATGTGAGGGAATGGGAGATTGAAGGAGTGTGAGGGAATGGGAGATTGAAGGAGTGTGAGGGAATGAGAGAATGAAGAAATGTGAGGGAATGGGAGATTGAAGGAGTGTGAGGGAATGGGAGATTGAAGGAGTGTGAGGGAATGAGAGAATGAAGAAATGTGAGGGAATGGGAGATTGAAGGAGTGTGAGGGAATGGGAGATTGAAGGAGTGTGAGGGAATGAGAGAATGAAGAAATGTGAGGGAATGGGAGATTGAAGGAGTGTGAGGGAATGGGAGATTGAAGGAGTGTGAGGGAATGAGAGAATGAAGAAATGTGAGGGAATGGGAGATTGAAGGAGTGTGAGGGAATGGGAGATTGAAGGAGTGTGAGGGAATGAGAGAATGAAGAAATGTGAGGGAATGGGAGATTGAAGGAGTGTGAGGGAATGGGAGATTGAAGGAGTGTGAGGGAATGAGAGAATGAAGAAATGTGAGGGAATGGGAGATTTAAGGAGTGTGAGGGAATGGGAGATTGAAGGAGTGTGAGGGAATGAGAGAATGAAGAAATGTGAGGGAATGGGAGATTGAAGGAGTGTGAGGGAATGGGAGATTGAAGGAGTGTGAGGGAATGAGAGAATGAAGAAATGTGAGGGAATGGGAGATTGAAGGAGTGTGAGGGAATGGGAGATTGAAGGAGTGTGAGGGAATGAGAGAATGAAGGAGTGTGAGGGAATGGGAGAATGAAGGAGTGTGAGGGAATGGGAGATTGAAGGAGTGTGAGGGAATGAGAGAATGAAGAAATGTGAGGGAATGGGAGATTGAAGGAGTGTGAGGGAATGGGAGATTGAAGGAGTGTGAGGGAATGAGAGAATGAAGAAATGTGAGGGAATAAGAGAATGAAGAAATGTGAGGGAATGGGAGATTGAAGGAGTGTGAGGGAATGGGAGATTGAAGGAGTGTGAGGGAATGAGAGAATGAAAGAGTGTGAGGGAATGAGAGAATGTGAGTGAATGAGAGATTAAAGAAGTGTGAGGGAATGAGAGAATGAAAGAGTGCGAGGGAATGAGAGAATGAGAGAGTGTGGGGGAATGAGAGAATGAAAGAGTCTGGAGGAATGAGAAAATGAAAGAGTGTAAGGGAATGAGAGAATGAAAGAGTGTGAGGCATTGAGATAATGAACTAGTGTAAAAGAATGAGAGAATAAAAGAGTGTGAGAGAATGATAGAATCTAAGAGTGTAAGGGAATAAGGAAATGATGAAGTGCGAGGCAATAAGGGAATGAGAGAAAGAAAGAGGGAAGGAGGTAAGAAAAGTATGAATGAGAGAAAGAGAGAGAAAGAGCAGTGGAGCAGGAGAAAGAAAGATGTCCACAGAGAATTTCAATAGGATTTAACTGAGAGTGATTTTCGAGTGAATCAGTATATAAAATCCTTAATGACAGGTGAATGTTTGAGAGTGTCATATCGCGATGACGAGAAATGATGTATAATATATAATATAAAATGGATGATAAATAAGAATACACAATTACGAAGGAAAACATGATAGATAAAAAGAAAGATGGATAATACAATGAAAACATATGAGGACTAAGGATTTAAATATATATATATATATATAATCAAGAAATGATGTAAAATATATGATATAAAATAGATGATAAATAAGAATACACAATTACGAAGGAAACATGATAGATAAAAAAATAGATAATATAATGATAAAATATGAGACCTAAGGATTAAACAAAAAAAAATCGAGTGCACTACATCATTGACTCTCGTGAGGTCAAGTAATTTACATATTCTCTCGCAAACTCATTAAAGAAGTCGATAATAAAGATGTCATGAGCACATGACTAGCTGTCCTGATCCATGCCTGGTTCTTACAATATGAGTTCATGTTTATGTAGGCTGAGACTTTTTCTATCGTGTGTATATCACTGATAATGCTTTTCCAATAAGGGTCCAGCTTTGACAGGAAATCGGTCAGGGAAAGTGTAGTAATCTAGGAACGAGATGAATCGGTTGCTTAGTGATGATGATGACAATGATGGTGGTGATAAATGATGATGATGTGATGGT
>BOPN01002283.1:187389-189889 GCA_017312705.2 Penaeus japonicus | reverse complement strand
GAGGTAGGGGGAAGGAATATTATTTTAAAAAAAGCTAATAATAATAATAATAATAACAATAATAATAATAATAAAAAGGAGTGAGGTAGAAAGTTTTTTTTTTCTTTTTTTCTTTTTTTTTTCTTTTTTTGGAGGGGGGAGGGGTTCTAGATCCCCGGCAATACCCGACGTAAATTTTGCCGCATTTGGACGTTTATGATCTCCCGGCGACGTAGCAATGTCGGAAATGTGTGAATCTACGTTTATCCTCGCATTATAGGAGGCCCTCGATGTAAAACTGCTGTCGATGTCTTTCCTTCCTTGCTATTCCGACTAAGGTTAAAGAAGTGGGTAGGTAGGGAGGAAGGGGAGAGGAGGGGGGTTGGTGGTAGGTAGGGGGCGGTAGGAGGTTAGTGGGATGGGTATGTGGGAGTGGGAGAAGAGGAGAGGGTGGAGGAGGGGAGGAGAGGGTGTAGGAGTGGGGGGAGAGGGTGTAGGAGTGGGGGGAGAAGGTGTAGGAGTGGGAGGAGAAGGTGTAGGAGTGGGAGGAGAGGATGTAGGAGCGGGAGGAAGGGTGTAAGAGGGGAGGAGATGGGAATAGAGGTTTAGGAGAGGGCTGGGTGTGCAAGAACGAGGAGGAGTGTATAGGAAACGAGGAAAAAGAATTGAATACGAATATGGAGACATGTCTGAGAGTGGTATGAAAGCAATGTCGGAGAGGAGGAGAAAGAGAGAGAGAGAAAGGGAAATGGAGAATGCAAACTTACGTCACAAACTGGTATGAGAGCAATATCGAAGAAAGAGAGAGAGGGGGGAGGCATGGAGAGAGAGAGGGAGAATTTTGTTATCATGCATTTGCAACATCGCAAAAATCTAATTTATTGGGGCATAGATATGCACTGATATTTACGTGCATATAATATTGGAACTAAATTCAATATTACATCAGTTTGCCATGTAGTTTGTGCACACTATCACATTTCATGGCCAGTGCAAATATAAAAAATGAGAGTAATGACCAGTATCATGCATCCATGCTCCATATACAGCTACGCTGCCAAAGAAACAAAGCACACACACACACACACACAGAGTGTGTGTGTGTGTGTGTGTATGTATGTGTATGTGTATGTGTATTTGTATATGTATGTGTATATGTATATATATATATATATGTATGTGTATGTGTATGTGTATGTGTATGTGTATGTATATGTATATGTATATGTATATGTATATGTATATGTATATGTATATGTATATGTGTATGTGTATGTGATACACATACATATGTTGTTGTTTTTTGTATATATATATATATATATATATATATATATATATATATATATATATATATATATATATATATGGACACAAGTATTTTGCACAGTTCTACTTACTACAAAAGGGAACGTCATTACTTGTATTGCCTTCCCGCTTATATACTCTATGTTCAATGGTACAAGGGGTACCGTGCAATCACCAATATTATGTGCAACCTTGTGTAAATTTAACACAAGAACCTCTAGAAGGAGAGATGAAGGCAAAATACACAATCTCATTTAAGTTACAATATGAGACCCTATGCAAATACATTCACAACTGACTGATTCAATCGAGCAGCAATGGATCTCTGTTACTAAAAGGGCGAGATGTGGCGTTACTCCCGAATGATTTTCTGTTTGTTTGTTTTTTCTGTTTGCATAGGAGAGGGTTGGGCTCTGTGTGGGCGGTTGCTGTGTCTTTATGTCTGTGGGTTTGTTCTTTAGTTCCGCAGATGCTTTAAAGGATAAATTTTCATATATAGTAATGAGTCTAATGATGTTTCATTTAGAGTTTTGAAATTATGAAAAAAAAAATTATATACTATATACCTCCTCCTTCGAACAAAATTTATTGTGACAAAAACTGGAAGAATTGATGAGATGTGTGAAATTGTAATGAAAGAGGGAAAATCGGTTATACGTTTGCCTTTTTCAAGTTATTCCTTATCGTTCATACTTATTCTACACTTCTTTCACCTCAAAAAAGTAAATGGTTTTAAGCTGTTATTTTTTAACAGAGTTTAAAAGATTCCAAAACACATACGCAAACAGAGATCCGATCCCCCTAATAGGAACATCATTGAACAATAGAGATCATATTTACAACACAACAAGGCAAAGGAAAGAAGTTAGAAAGGACCGCATCCGATCAGAGTTCGTATCGAAAGAATGAGAAAGAGGCAGGTACAAAAACAACATCAGAATGGACATCACTGGAGAGTTATCCTATTACAGATATTTTTGGAAAAAGAGCAAGTTAAGCTTCTTCAGTAAATCCACCGGATAACAGTATTCTGAAATCCACCTTGCTGATTATAGACTTCGAGGAATGAGGCAGACAGGGAAGAACTTTGCCTCTTCGTGCTCTCAGGGTAAGATCCAGGAGTATTACTTGCTTGGAAAGAATCGGAAAGCTTCCCTACTCTTTGGATGTAGGTCGAGTTGTGAATGAAACTCACATCTTGTTTAGATTTCAC
>BOPN01002283.1:155680-161425 GCA_017312705.2 Penaeus japonicus | reverse complement strand
ATATCTGTATATATTTTCATTTTCATTTTCATTTTCATTTTTCATTTTCATTTTCATTTTCATTTTCATTTTCATTCATTTTCAGTTTCAGTTTCATTTATTTTCATTTTATTTGTATTTTTATTATTTTTATTTTTATTTTTTTTCATTTCATTTTTATCTTTATCTTATCTTTATATTTCTTTATCTTCATTTTCATTTCATTTTCATCTTCCCCGCTCTCTCTCTCTCTCTCTCTCTCTCTCTCTCTCTCTCTCTCTCTCTCTCTCTCTCTCTTTCTCTCTCTCTCTCTTTACAGGAAAATATGACCCATGAAAATCTTTTAACCCAAAATTGATTTCACCGACGGAGAGACCATCATGCAGCGCACTTAATATCACACTAACAACTACATACTAAAGTTATCAACGCCAGGGACGAGAGACAGAAATATTCTTTCATGAAATTCTGAAGAACGTATGGATTGGTTTGTAAAGAATGTTTTGCGTAAGGATAACGAATGAGAGGAAGAAAAAGATATGATGAAAAAAGAAGGAGATGGTGAAAGGAGGGAGGTGTGAAAGAGGAGTTTGCAGTGAGATGTTGAGATAGGATAAAGGTGGATAATATGAAAGGACGCGTTGGGAATTTGTTTTTGCGCGTGTTTTAGTGTGTGTGTGTGTGTGTGTGTGTGCGTGTGCGTGTGTGTGTTATGTTTGTGTTTGTGTATGTGTATTTGTATATGTGTTTGTGTTTGTACGTTTCTGTGCTTCTGTCATAATTCGTAAAGCAGAACCAAAACATCCAATCAATTTCTTGATATCAAAGATCAACGTTCCAACATGACTATATTTCCTTGTCTCAAATAATCTACGAACTCATCAACTATTTATTAAGCAAATGCAATGAAGGTCACCCAATGATGCAAGCGCTTGACTACCAAAATCAAGCCTCAAAACTGGATAGCATCGTTATAGCTTTTGCAATATGTAAATGAGTTCTTGAATAGGAAGAATGTAAATGAGCCAATTCTATCATCCTCAAGGCAAGGAGGGAAGATATATATAGAAGCCAGTGAAGGGTCTGTTTGCGTACTATTATTTGAGAAGACAAAGACCTATTTCATGAGAAGACAAAGAGGTGAGATTTGAATTCAGATGATTTTGAGATATGATCATTTTTCTTATCATATGGAGTGATTTATCATTATTATTATTATTTTATCTTATTATTATTATTTTTTTTTAAAGATAGAAATCGATTGTTCAGTATCACGGTCCATGTGTACTTAACTGTCAAAATTAATGGCTAGATTTAACTAAAATGAACAGTAACGAAGATAGTTATGAAATTGGTATATATTGTGTAAAGCACTGTAATTTCCACAATCCCAAATATAGGACAATTCAAAGTGATCAAATTCAGAATAAATGCTAACAAAAAATAGAATACTTTTTGCTCCAAATATCAGTAAGTTATAGGACCTTGTTAACTTTTCCTGAGATGGCTTAGATTCGCGTCACTTGCAACACAAAAGCCATGCCGATTGCACCACAAACACAAAAAGATTGTTCACCTCTCCAATGTGGCTAGTTTATCAAGCTGGCTTTAATAACATCATCTGGTTATTTGCAATTTATGATTTATTTACATGATTGTTGCTAACAGTGCAATTACTTTTTTTCACTATATGATATTAATTACTTGGTTTTAACCTTTGTTTATGTTATTTTCATTGACATACTTTGTTGTAATATTATTCCATCTTGTATTATGTATTTTGTAAATAACATGATTACCGTATCGTCATTTAATACGAACGTTTTAGTATCTCGCCTCGATGCTGTAAAAAAAATAATAATAATAAATAAAATAAATAAATAATAATAATACTAAAATATCAAGTCTTTTTGCCGCCCGAAGTCTTTGCTTAATCCAACCCAGGCTTGAGCAGACGTATTCGTTCTGCTTAATCTTAATCTAAGTGGTGGTCTTAAGAGGCCTCTTGATCCATCCTCAAACTCAAGTATGACGTAATATGTCAGCAAACAATTCGATGGGTGTCCCTTTCGGTTCTGCTGTTTCTTTGGAAGGAATAGACATTTTGTAACTTGTAATTAGACATTTTAATCTGTTCTGCCTCTATTTACTTGAATATTTATAGAGATGTGGAAATTATTTAAAACTAGTAAAAGTACATATTAAGATATTTGATTGTCCTGGTTACTGTTAAATAAACTGAATATTAAATAAAATTCAACATGGCGAACTAAAGAATCATAGTAAGCACTTCCAACAGAAATTTCAAAGCGACTTACTATTGGAATAATTTCATTCTTTCGGCAATTGTAGAATAAGATTATTACAATAACTATTTACGTTCAACATATTTACATTCGGCCATGTTGTTGAAGTTATAGCATCTTAAAAATGTTAAAATTCGTAATACAATTCTATTATGATTATATTTTACCTTCTGCGGAACATTATTTGATGAAGAACATGTGATAGAAAGCAATGAAGCTTTAACTTTATAAGATCAGTCTAAGAAAGTCATAATCATACTAATTATAATATATCTATTCTTGTCCGTCAGTTTTGGCAGGTCTGCTGTTACAACAAAGATATTAAAATTTTGTTAATAAAAAATTGCATTTTGAAAGAAGATTCCTTTAAAGTGTGTCTGTAGCTTGTATTATTTTTTCCCCCTGCAGGAAATGGCTACTTAAGAAGAAAAAGAGGAAGAAGAGATGGAAGAAGGAGAAGAAGATGTAGAAGAGGATGAAAACGAATGATAATAATAATGATAAGAGAAAGACGAAGAAGGAACACGGATTTAAAGAAAAGAAAAGGCGACCTCCATTTTTAACTTCTGAAGCATGTCCGTACTAGTCGCATCCAAGGGGAGACATCAGTCGTCATTTCCATTGATGTCTTAGGATTTCACTTGCAACATTCTACTACATGCAAGGTTGTCAACTGCTTAGCTCCTGCCTTTTTGGACGAGATTCAGCATATGTTCACAAATGATTATCTTTTATTTCTGATCATATTAACAACTGAACAAGAAGTTTATAAATATGATATGCAAGATTTTTATTGATCTCAAATACCAGTAGAATAATCAATATCTGTGGAAGTAATTAAACCAGGTCATCCACCAAGCAATTAAAACAATCTCACTTGTTCGGATGCTGGCAATGGCTTGAGGTTTCGTTTTTAAAATCTTCCATTGCTTGAATCTGTACAAATTACATATTATTTCTAATATGAGTTTAGTTCTTTATTTCAATTGTATATGCTTCATGAATATAAATATTATCTGATATTTCAAGTAAATTACTTCATTCTGGACACATTCATTGGCAGTAACATTTCCAAAGTCAGTAGAACTCTGATCTCGTTTATCGTTACTTGTTCATAATGCATCACTATAGCAGAATTATAATATTTAGGCAAAAGGGCAAGTGGTCAAGCACCACTAACTATACTATCATTGCATTACGTTTTCTTGAGTTTTATATATGTCTAAGCCCTGCCCTAACGATTCCTGTTGTTAAAAAGGTGTCGCGTCACACACACACACACACGCACACACACACACACACAAACACACAAACACACACACACACACACACAGAAGACATTCCTTATAGTTTTATTATCGATGCAAGAAATATATTTATATCCGTATCCAAAGGCATAACTGCTTAGGGACTGAGGTTTAGTAAATAACCATACATCCCACATAGAAATATAATTTATTTACATGTCATACGTAGACTCGGTTTTGTTTACTAGCCATGCATGAATGACTTAAGTGCCGCTTAATCCTTTTCAAAAATATGATATAAATATCGAGTGAGTAAGCTGTTTAGGCAGCGAAGTCCGGACCGCACGTATTTAACTTCTAATTTAGCCAACTGTCAAATTCAACTGCCAAATTAATGTAAACCGGACATCAGAACTGAAATAAATGTGAAAAAGTTTGCATCAGCTTGTCCTAGGAGATAGAAAATAATGCATTTTCCGTGACAAATGATGATGATATTGGTGGTGATGGTGATGATGGTGGAGGTGGTGGTCATCGTCGACGTTGTCATCGTCATCATCATCATTATCATCATCATCTTCATCATCACCATCAGCACTTTATCTTCATTGTTACAACCGCCATATTGTCTTTATCATTACCCTTTCATATGCTAAGACTAAGAAAGAGAATACTACTCACTAATTATTAAATGTTTAATTATTTAATATCATTAGATATTAATTATGAGTAACTATGAAGGTTGAAGGTAAATGGTAGGGACTGCTTCTTAGTGTCATTTTCCCACCAATAATTTTTGAAATACCGAGAACGGGAAACCGAAAGGTTATGATATTTATAATCTCTCTCATACTCTGTCTCTCATTCACTCATACTCGCTCTTTTTCACTCTCTCTCTCTCTCTCTCTCTCTCTCTCTCTCTCTCTCTCTCTCTCTCTCTCTCTCTCTCTCTCTCTCTCTCTCTCTCTCTCTCTCTCTCTCTCTCTCTCTGTCTCTTTATCTCTCTCTCTCTCTCTCTCTCTCTCTCTCTCTCTCTCTCTCTCTCTCTCTCTCTCTCTTTCTCTATCTCTCTCTCTTTCCCTATCTCTCTCTCTCTCTTTCTCTCTCTCTCTCTATCTATCTATCTATCTATCTATCTATCTATCTATCTATCTCTCTTTCTCTCTCTCTCTCTCTCTCTCTCTCTCTCTCTCTCTCTCTCTCTCTCTCTCTCTCTCTCTCTCTCTCTCTCTCTCTCTCTCTCTCTCTCTCTCTCTCTCTCTCTCTCTCTCTCTCTCTCTCTCTCTCTCTCTCTCTCTCTCTCTCTCTCTCTCTCTCTCTCTCTCTCTCTCTCTCTCTCTCTCTCTCCCTCTTTTTCTCTCTCTCTCTCTCTCTCTCTCTCTCTCTCTCTCTCTCTCTCTCTCTCTCTCTCTCTCTCTCTCTCTCTCTCTCTCTCTCTCTCTCTCTCTCTCTCTCTCTCTCCCTCTCTCTCTCCGTCTCTCTCTCTCTCTCTCTCTCTCTCTCTCTTTCTCTCTCTCTATTTTGCCCCCTCCCTACCCCTACCCCTTCCTCTTCCCATTTATTTATTTTTTTTCTTGGTTACCTTTCTTATTCTTTTGGCTTTCTTTTTTGTATTCTCCCTCTTTCTCTTTTTCCCTCATACTCTCTCTCTCTCTCTCTCTCTCTCTCTCTCTCTCTCTCTCTCTCTCTCTCTCTCTCTCTCTCTCTCTCTCTCTCTCTCTCTCTCTCTCTTTCTCCCTCTCTTCTCTCCCTCTCGCTCTCAAACTAAAAAAGACAAACACAGCAATAAAATCACACACAGAAAAAAAAACTTAGAAACAAAAAAGGAAAAAAGAAAGAGAGAGAAAGTCAACGAAGTCTCTATCAAGTCTCGCCCTTTCCACCCACTTTCCCTTCGGCCTCTGCTAATCCAGACGCACGCCCAAAAACACGGGTGTGATCCAGCTCTTTGGTCGAATTTATGCCCGGGCGAACTTCCTGATTGTTTTAATCATGCAGATTCCTAATGAAATCTGCCCCTCGTTTCACTAGAGAAGCTTGATTACTTGCGAGGGAGGGAGAGGGGTGAGGGGTGGGATGGAGTGGGGGTTGGTTGGGATGGTTTGGGGGAGGGGGAGGGGGGAAGGGGAGGATTGAGATGGGAGGATCCCATGAGGGGATTTTATTTTATTTTTTGGGTGATCCTGCCTTCCTTTTTCACACCTTTTTTGCAC
>BOPN01002283.1:135680-138180 GCA_017312705.2 Penaeus japonicus | reverse complement strand
ACATTGTCAAAGTGCATCATGATTAAGAAATAATACAAAAAAAAGTACCAACAGATTCAAACACACATGTACATTCAAGTACTGCACTCTCTGAACTTGCTTGATATGTACACACTTAGTTCTAAATGTATTGAATACATTTTATTACCAAAATGTTCATGGGGGTTATCAGTAATACCACAATAGCAATACACATCTTAAAGTAGACAGATAACGTCTATAGTCCACAGTGTTCGTGGGGCATTTTGGTACAATGGTCTCAGTGCCTCGTATTCTGGAGCATGTGAGTCTGCATCTATTGTTCGATGGCATTATCTAAAGCTTCAATGCATTATTGCAGAAGACCATATTCACACATTCGTTTAGTGGGTATTATCTCCGCATTTTCTGTATTTTCAGCATTACTGCTCCATCACCCGACTGATGTAGCAGTTTAGAGGTAATGATTATCGCTTGTGTATTTAGCGTGGCCTTGACTCCACTATTGCTCGAGTGGGTCTTTGTGTTAAAGTTTGGATATGATATTTTAGGAGTTGGACATTTCAGACATGTTGAAATTATTATTGCAACGATATATTTTCAAATATCAAAATATTTTTTTTCGAATTCAGTACAATTATAGAAGTCTTTATATCTATTAGAAATATATATATATATATATATATATATATATATATATATATATATATATATATATATATATGTATGTATGTATATATATAGATAGATAGATAGATAGATAGATAGATAGATAGATAGATAGATAGATATATAGATATAGATATATACATATAACATATATAATATATAATATATAAGTGAAAAAAAATCGAATACAACAATGATAGTAGTATATTTGTAAGTAGAATATCAATGTTCATAAAGACGATAAAATATAACATTAAATACTTAAAAGATAAAAGTATAGACCCTCGTGCAATTACCGTCTCCAGCTGCATTCCATCTCTATCAGTCTATTTTTTTTCTACATTCTGTATAAACTACCTTTACCCTCCTGTCAGCTGATGCATGGGCTGCTAAAACTCCTGCAACATTTTATGAATAGTAATCAACATTTGTCACTCTGACGTCAACAGGAAGTGAGTCCTCATTTCATGAAGTGAGCTTATTTTAGAAATTGTAATTTTAATCCTACTACTTTTATTAACATAACGATAATATGAAGGCTTATAACAATTATAATATAATAATTAGAATGGAATTATGCAAGTTTGCCAATGGACAAAATGAAATTGAAACAATAATCAGAAACCTTGCTATGATTTATCAACAATTATAAGAATTCTAACAATAACGATAATGATGAATGACAAATTACATATCCATACAATGATAGCAACACCAAGGTAATCACATAATAAAAACAATAACAAGAATGATAATCATTATAACATAACCGACAACAATATCATCACCACCCACCAATAACAGTAACAATAACAATAATAATAACATCTCTTGCACGCTACCCGAGTTCGGATCACACAGCCGTCATGGTCGTAGGCACAACAAAACGCATTCCCCAAACACGGAAAATGCTTCCTAATTATAGAACTCGGAGCGAACAAAGCAAGCGTACAAAGGAAACTTTAAAGCAGTGTAGTGTTATTTGATTTTTTTTTTTTTTTTCCTTTTTTTTTACACAAAATACAACGAAACAGTTCACGATGTCATCCGTATCTGTTTTGTTTCGTTTCGGTGTTTCGTTTCGGTTTCTGTTTTCTGTTTTGTTTCGTTTCGGTTTCGTTTCGGTGTCGGTTTCGTTTCGGTTTCGGTTTTGTTTCGTTTCGGTTTCTGTTTTGTTTTGTTTCTGTTTCGTTTCGGTTTCTGTATTGTTTCGTTTCGGTGCTTCGTTCTCTGGGAATTCGGATCGGATCCATTACAGTGATTGTGCTTCGGTGCCTCGTTTAGGCTTTGGGTGTTGTTAGTTGCTAATTTGTTGGACATTATGCGTTTTAACTGGGTCACTGTTGCCATTATTGCTGTTGTGGCTCTTGTATCATTATCATTTATCATTCGTAATATAATCGTAATTGCTGTATTTCTCGAAATTATTTAATTACACAAATGGCTTTCATTATAATTACGGTAACTGACATTACTATATTTACTCTTGATATAGATTCTATCATCAACATTACATGATTATCAATATTGATATTTGTTTTTGGTGTTACCTTTGCTTTTATTGATGTTCCAATTACATTATTATTACTGCCACGGCTCCTGCTATCATCATTGTAATGATTGAATTGTTTGTGTCAAATATCATTATGATCATTATAAGAAATATCACAGTTGCTTTCTGTAATGACAAAAACAACTTAGCACCAATATTAATGATAATATGTATAATTTTGATAATAAAGATGATAATAACAATAACGATGACAATAATGATAATGCTAATCACAAATATAATAATGATGATGAAATATATTATAACTATCGTTTCATTGATACAATTATTACGACGAGA
>BOPN01002283.1:98180-103180 GCA_017312705.2 Penaeus japonicus | reverse complement strand
TTTAACATTGGAGTAGAAGTAGATCCCAATTCAATTACTTCCATGTGAGGAATGCAAAATATAGGGGTATCATATACCATTAATTCCCTTTGTGATAATTTAAGAGCTATTGTCATATTAATCATATCTTCTATTTGTGATTGGTAGATTTTACAATATTTCGTCCCTAGTTTTGTTAGGTGCTTCTCAGTTGCATTCAGACGGGCAAGTGCTACAGATACATTGTTGGGAAAATTAATAGGATTTTTTACACATGGATAGTTTATAACCCATTGTTTTGCATTATCATCATAGGATAATCCTCTAGTTATTAACTCTAATTCCCTTTCTTCTTTAAGGGTATACAATTACCACATTTTCAACCTGAATACTTGTGCATGCAAAAAGTTCACAAATGTTCAATCTCAAAATATTGTCTGATGTGATCTTTCACCTCTGACTTGATTGTTGGTGTAAAGTCTCTATGACTTAAAATTCGAATGTAAGTTACTCACTCAAGCACACGAAGAGTATGACGATTTGTCCATCAACGGGTGTGATCCTCTGAGGATGTATCCAAAGGAGATATTTAAGAATTGTAAAGTTCCAGAGGTCTCTACAACTAGTGGTATCAATCCTCAATAAATAATGCCAATCAGTATATCTTACTTTGCCGCGTAGTCTGTTAAGAGGCATTTTTAATCTATGGAACAGAAGAGAAGAGATACAGAATCAATATTCACTTGATCAACTGGTGACACAAGCAGTTATGTAGTGCCACCTTCCAGATCTTTTATTCTTTAGTGTCTACTGTTTCTCCTCTCTCATTTGAAACATATGCCTTTCCCTCTCAAAAACCTTGAATTTATCGTTCTTGTTTTGCCTTCACCATGCCGGTAGAAATCGGCTGATGTTTACTCAGGGAAAAGAGGCGTGTCCGACGTTTTTATCTAGCCAATTAGATCCGAGCGCGATAATGTAGCAGCTGCAAAAAAAAATTGCTGCTACAGGTACTCCCCCTTTACTGCTGTGACCGAAGGGGAGCAAACGACGTTGATCCCTATGATTCGATGTAAGCTGGCTTGGCGCGATCGATGGTGATGACCTCGTCAGTGGTGCCTCTCTGTATCATCATTTTGTCGTTGCGCCTGAGGATGGGAAAGGGGCCTCGTAGGGCGAATGCAAGGGAGGACAGATGGGTCCGATTCGGATGAAAATGTGTCTGCAATTCTTGCGATATCTCGGAACGAAGGAAGATCTTGATCTTGTTGGGCGGGTTGCTTGAGGCTGAAGTTGTTGCATTTTCTGACGCAGGAATGCCACGAAGGAGACAGGGTCATCGAGTCCTTGAGAGGAATCAGCAAAAAAATCCCTAGGGAGGGCGAGGTTGGTGCCATATGACAACTCTGCAGTGGTACATTGCAGGTCTTCCTTCAAGGTGGATCTGATGCTGAGAAGAACTAGGGGTAGCTCATCCATGAAGAGCTGTCTTGAGCTGCCGGTGAAAACGCTCGACAATATCATTATCCGAGGGGTGGTATGCTGTGGTGTGTATTCGTTTGGAGCCAAGTAGATGCATCAGAGCAGTCCACAGCACAGATTCAAACTTCCGTCCCCGATTTGTTGTGATGACTGCCAGGGTGCCATAGCGTGATACCCATCCTGCAACAAAAAGTCTGGCTATTGTAGCTGCTGTGATGTCAGGGATGGGGAAAGCTTCAGGCCAATGGGAGAATCAGTTCAACTGCTGTGGGGATATAACAATAATTGTTATACATAGAAAGGGGTCCTACCAGGTCCAGGTGTATGTGCTGAAAACGTCGGTCAGGCACAGGGAAACTCTGGAGGGCAGATCTGGTGTGTCGTTGGGTCTTGTTCCTTTGGCAGGTGATGCAGCTTCTACTCCAATCACGTACGTCTTTGTTGATGCTCAGCCAGATGATTTACCTTTTGACAAGGTGTTGTGTCGCCTGAATGCCAGGATGACTAATGCTGTGGTATGCTGAGAATACTTGTCATCTCAGGAGGGGGGGGGGTGGATGTAAGGCCTGGTGGTGCCTGTAGAGACATCACAAAATATGCTGGTGTTAGAGTTGGCTACCTGGATTTCCTTGAAGCAAAGACTGGTCTGCTGGCCCTGAAGTCCTGCGAATTTAGTATTTGTGGTCTGTTCTGCTGCCAGCTGATCGTAGTTTATGATAGCATCTCTGGATAAGATGGTATTGATGGTGTGGCCGAGGAAGGTGAGTGAACTACTTTGCCTGTTACCCACAAGTTGCAGTGGTGTTTGAATTGTGTGCACCAGAGGCTAGCCACTGCCCAACTCCCACCCTTGGTGCACTGACATCACTCGTCGAGATACAGATTAATGTTATGTATGTATTACCCAAAGCACTGCCACCTTTCAAGTACTATATCTCATGAAGTCATAGTGAGATTTTGTTCTGGGATAAGCTGATTTAAGTTCTATGTGCTCTCTAGTAGTTTGCAAGTATCTAGCTTATGCTCATTCGAGTCATTTCCTAACTTCCTTGACTATGCAAGCTCTTCTGGTTATGTTGTTGATATCCTCTCATTTTGCTTAAGCAATCACACTTTTACTTTAATTACTTCCTCACACATAATGTCTCTCTATACTCACAGCTAACCTGTATTTATTGTATCAATTGTACTTCTATATTTTTCTGTTATATATGTATGTTTTAGGGGCCACCTCTTAGGACCTACCTGTTCACTGCAGCCACCCATTTTATGTGTCATGAGGCCAGTCTTAGTGGGTACTTATTCACTGCAGTTACGCCTTACTGAATCATTTATCATATACATGTTACATGTTTACTAGGGCCATTGATTAGTGCCCATTGGTGCCATTGTGCCAGCCAATGAATTTGAAGATGTTTATTGTAGTTTATGGTTGAATGTCACGCCTATCTGCGAAGTTTGGTGCAGATAGCCTCCGATGACCAGGAGCCAACTTGTAGGGTGGAGACATTTATATTAGCTAGATTATAGTAGTTAAAGATTGGTTATTTCTCTGATTAAGATACGACAGGGGCTGTCTAGTAGCATGGTCCGAGCGATGTAAGGCACTGGTATTGTATTTCATGTGACCCAATGCATTGCTTACACTTTTCTACTTAATTCAATGCTCTATCGCTGGTAGTCTGTTTTGCCCTGACGTGTCCTGTTTCCTGTGTCCATTTCCACCTAGAAACTCCAGTTATCGCTAGCAGCTGTGCTTGCTAACGTTAGCCCTGAGACATTGAAAGCGATTCGAGGCTCGTACTTAAGAAAGACACAGAAGGAACCCAAGGGAGAACAGATCAGAGAGATATCACAGAGAGACGAGAAAAGGCAGAGCGGACTGCTCTGACCTCTGGCATTCAGCTGGAGCCAAGTGTGTTAACAGTGCATTAATAAAGACCATGGCAAGTTAACCTTTGCCTGTCTTATTCACCAGATTATTACAGCCAGGGCAATGAGTGGTTTACAACTACTACTAGCAGGTTACAATATATATAAATTATATATATATATATATATATATATATATATATATACATATATATATATATTTATGTATAAGTATACGCAAAGAAAAATAATAATAATTACGCTTACCTCCACCATCCCGTCTGTGATACCAGAATTGATAAAACAAATGTATCATAGGGATAAGTATAAGGCAAATTTACTGAGCAGAAGCTTTGCCGGGATAATATGCATTAAGGCGAACCCACTTGTGTCAGAGAGTGTTGATTCATGTGAGTGTGCCAACGAGTGTTGACTCGATCTGAGCTAGAGCTTTACTCGCCGTGATGCCAAGCCACGGCGGTGACCGCCAGGGGACAAGGGAACTAACGAACTTGGACAGGGCTCGATCTGCCGACCACGGGGATGTGAGTCCGGCGCTCTAACCACTGCGTTATCTTAGCAGCTACAAGTTTCATCCTCCAGGTCACATTTTATTAGTATTTTATGACTCAACCCTTTGTTTTGCATCCCTGACGCTCTGTAATGCATCTGAATGTAGACTCAGCCCTCCACATTAGCTACATCCAGTTATCTTCAGTCCATGTTTCATACTTCTAAGCAAATGCAAGCCTCTTCTTCATCATTGCTCTTATGAGGATTGGCTTTTGCAAGTGATCGTGAAAGCAGCTTCAGATCCTTGGCGAGGAGATGCTGAATGGTACTATGAGACACGTCTCTCGGTAGTTCAGGATGCGTTATTTTCAGTTGTCCAGATGTGACATTGGAGTGCTTATTGTTTTAAATTTAATCTGATATGGGCGGTATCTATACTCTATTAATACATTCCTTTCAAGAGATTCATTAAGACTCTAATACACACACACTCACTCACTCACTCACACACATATATATACATTTATATATATACAGACATATATATATATATATATATATATATATATATATATATATATATATATATACATATATATGTGTGTGTGTGTGTGTATGTGTATATATGTATATATATGTATGTGTATATATATGTATATATATATGTACAGTATGTATATCTATCTATATATGCATATTTATATAAAATATATACTGTATATATATATATATATATATATATATATATATATATATATATATATATATATATATATATATGTAATGTATATATATATATATATATATATACATTTTTATAAATGTGTATATGTATGTGTGTGTACATATGCGTGTATGTATGTATATATATATATATATATATATATATATATATATATATATATATATATATATATATATATATATATGTATATACATATATATATACATATATATATATATATATATATATATATATATATATATATATATATATATATATATATACATATATACATACATACATACATATATAAGTGTATAGTTTTGATTATGCAGAATCATTTTACAAATGTCTTACTAAAAAGGCTTAAATTTAAAGCATGCTCTGCTTGTGTATGTATGGGACAGGTTCAAATTTACTCACTCACTCT
>BOPN01002283.1:88180-90680 GCA_017312705.2 Penaeus japonicus | reverse complement strand
GTGTGTGCTTAGATCTTTACGGATCTAAACTTTATTTCGAAAGGAAAGTAATTAACAGTGTAAAGGTAAGGCACATATCAGGTTAAGTCTACCAACAGTGAGAAATATATACGCACGTGCAAGTGATACGAATTAAATGACTATGCTTCATCAAGTTAAAGTGATTCTATTCCCCCACAGGAAACAAAAGGAAGAAACAGCCTAGACCGACATTTTCGACCAACAAGCTTACTGTGTTCCCCGTGCAGTGTCCAGTATGATTACATTTTCCACACAGACACTCTCACAGAGGACCTGAAGTACATCGTCGATGAATATAATATCACAGGCATCAACATTTACGCTCGTATGAACTCTAAGGTTAAGAAGAGCAAAGGACTGACCTACGAAGATTACTATAAAGACGTTCCTCTTAGTCTCATAAGCAGGATATATGCGCTCTTCAAAGAAGACTTCCTCGTTTATGGCTTCAAACTCCTGCCGTCCATGCTAAGTGTCCTCCAAAATGCCACGGAGACTTCTTGATTGGGGATTTCGAGAAGATTTCGAAAAGCCAATTATGATGCGTATATCAGGATGGTAATATGATCCCTCTTTCTACAATTTCAATCTATTTCCAGGTTGTGTTATGTGGTTCGTCGTTTTTTTTTTTTTTTTTTTTTTTTTTTTTTTTTTTTTTTTTTTTTTCGGAGAGAAGGACCATTGGTTGAACCTTCAGGAAGATATAAATAGACAGAGATCGATATAAATATAGATATATAGATGTATAGATAAATGTGTGTGTGTGTTTATTCAGTTCTATATCAATAGAACTAGTTTTTGTATTCATTCATCCTTGAATAGTAAAAGTGAATTACTCTGTTCTGTAGATAATGTGGATAACCTCAGACAAAAAAAAAACATTCAGTCTGCCATGATTTTGCGGTCCAAGTGCATGAATTAGCATCATGTATTCTGTATTAGGATGCGTTACTTCTCTTTGACATTTTCCTTTTTTTTAGTAAATCATGTTGTGCATCACAGTGAATTTACTGATTTTAGTTTCACCGTAAATGCCTCAGTGATTTTGATAGAGAAAACAGTCACGGATTTGCTTTGCAATCTATTTGCAATACAAGTTGTAATCTTCAAAGCCATGAAGCCATCTTGTAAAGCCTTAGGATTTGACAATAAAATCCTTCTTGGATTCTTGTCCAAGGTGGTTGATCCTACATCTCATTACCTGTATTATTGCCATTCGTAATGAATTTTACCTTTCATTGTAACTCAAATCACCTAAGGAATATTTAATCAATATGATGGATATTCAACCTAAAACATAACAGTCTGGAACTTCTTATTCCTGGAATAATTTACAATCGGAGATGCAGCATATCTCAAATATATTCATTTCCTCTGAACTGCATAGCCATCTGCTTCTAATTATCATGAACAGCGGGAGCAACACATACCTTGTGATGACCTCATGACCGGTTCAGTTAAGAGCTGGCGCTGGGTAATCGTCAGAAGATTTTGAATAATCTCATTATATATTCGTAAAGATAGATGTACTTAAATTATCTGTATATAAGTATAGCTGCATAGGTACAATAAAAAGCAACTATAACATCAAAATCCAATACCTGTAGAGTTGATATTATATTTTGAAATCATATTGTTTTATTTTCCTGGAAATAAATTCAAGGAATGATGGCTATAGAACCCTCAGACAATTTCCTGGCATTAGAATGATAAACACTTTGTCATCATATGCCATATCATATAATTATGACCTGAATGTGCAAACCAACTCTTATTCTGATGACTTTGTACCTAAACATATGGCTTTAGTGCATTGCTTATTCTTAGGTGCAAAATGTTCATTGCAGATGAAAGATTGAGGGATAGAGATACAGATGGACTTCCTGTTTAATATAATGATGAAAACGTTGTTTAATAGATTTAAAAAAACGCTAATGTTTTATGTAATACTGTATGCAGCATGTATGCAAAACAATATTGAATAAGAGAGAAAAAGACGGTACTTTTATGCAAAATGTATTTTTTGCTTCCATGGTGCCCTACCCATTCCTTCATTACGAGACCTCTCCACAACAGGGGTGTCCTGTTTTTTTTTGGCCCCCTTTTGCATCAGTTTTAAGGGTATTTTGAATAGCTATACTAATGAAATATGTTCTAAAAGGTGTGTAAGGGGAAGAGCGTAATAGTCAATGAAGGATTTAGAATTCTGTTCCTTCATCACATGATCTTTCCCCAATATACATTGTGGTGGAATATCCTTAAAGAAGAGCAAGGTAATACAAGAGATGGAACTATTTCTCCACTCGAAACACAACATCGAGCACAGAGGAAAAAGCAGATGTTCTGGCTAGACGCTTCTCCAACAAAATTAATGTTCCATGTCGTGATCTAAAGCCACCCACATTGCTTATCATAAGCGATGAAAAACTCACAATCACCATACAAGAGGTGGAGAGGTTGCTATGCAATATAGACACCA
>BOPN01002283.1:48180-50680 GCA_017312705.2 Penaeus japonicus | reverse complement strand
GAGAGTGAGAGACCTGACACTCCTGCATAATACTGTCATATTGTTGTGTGTACATTGTAGTGTTAACTAATTTGAATAGATCATGGCTCGCTGTACTACATATACCGTGATATAACATGCATTATGATATAATAATACTGACTTGGATACCCCTTTCGTAATCACCAGCCTTTGATTAATGGGATTAAAGAATCAGCAGTTCTTCGTTGGTGTGATCAATATGCATCGTCACCACTGATGCAGACCGTAACTAAGCAACAGTTAATGTCTGATCATGCTGGATTATAATCAGGCGGAGATCCAGAGCTCAGGAATTTGGCTTATATCACGTGAAACAAAATCACCACCTTAAATCCAGGTAGCAAGGCGTACATGTTATAGCATTAGTGGTCATTTCTCCGGGTGGCATGTGTGTCATGCCATGATCAAAACGCTCATGAACTGAGCTCATAGTGACAAATGGATAGAAGGGTGTAAATGAGACTGAATAGTTCCACAACACAAGAGATGTAATTTACGCGTTTCGGGTTACCCCGTCTTCAGAACTACATCTCTTGTGTTGTAAGCTATTCAGTCTCATTTGTACCCTCTTAACACGCTCATGTCATGCGAGGAGCGTCTTGCATATTGTACTTTCTTTAATCTAAGTGTATATATGTATATATATATATATATATATATATATATATATATATATATATATATATATATATATATATATATACATATATATACATATATATATATATTTATTTATCTATATAAATATATATATAATTAACGGAGAATGATAAAGATATTTAGAAATATGCCAATGTGCTTTGGGTATTCCTGCCAATAGACCCACACTGGATGGAGTCAGTGCCTGAGGCAAGTTCATTCCCAAGGAATGACACCAGACCGCCGTTTCCATGGCAACTCATCACACTAGGAGAGCCCAGATGGAGACCACTATAGGCAGTGCAAGTTGTACTACGACCATGGTATGATAAAGAGGAACCGGACTATGTGCTCTGAGTGTGGAGTGCCTCTTCGTCAGCATACCTGCTTTAGGCACTACTATATATACTCATGTAATGCTAGTGCGAGTAATTTCCCTCCCTTGTACAAAGTGTAAATAAACAGGAAAAACAGTTCATTATCAAAATATGAAACGTTTTGAGATAATATGGAGTTTATACAACATATATCAGTCTATCATATCCTTGACATAGTCTGTCTAACAGCTAGTATTAACCACTAAATATGGTAAAACAGAAATTTCATGAATTACGCAAGAGGTTCGCCAGAATTTCAAAGAGAACATATATTATGCTAATAGAGTGTGCGACTCGTCATTTGGTATTAATTAATATTAAAAAGGTAAGATAACTTCGAAAGTTTCCTGGAGGGATGGCGAGGCGCTTTGCATAAACACCCGGATTCACAGGTTAATATTTGTTATATATATATATATATATATATATATATATATATATATATATATATATATATATATATATATATATATATATATATATATATATATATATATATGAAATATGATTTAACACTACAGGGACATTTATTCTAAAAGGGTTGGACTTGGCTCATTATAGTAAAAGCTACATAAAATTTCCAAAGACATCCAACGTGTAGATAAAATGCCTCTGTATGCCTGAGAAAGGCACATGCTCTAGTGTATATAACCTATGCAGGTGATTTAACATTCAACAATCGACAATATTCTGATGTAGTAATTCACAATAGAAAACCGATTGACAATTTATAAGGAAAAATAAACCCAATAGAATATTTACACAGACTGAACCCATTTACCCAATAGAATATTTATATTAATTTAAAGTCAAAGTGGTCCTCACATTTCTAATGATTTCAGAGAACATATTTAAGCCTCCGATTGCAGATGGTGAAATGCTTTAAATGTGTTTTTATGCAGATTCATCAACCAATTTGTGCAATCACCCTTGCAATTCCAATGATCATTTCCCAGCAACGTATCTATAACATATGTTCTTCCATTTGCTTTTTACGCTTAATTCGTCATACCTTATATTATCACTCTCAGTATCATCACGATATTTCTGTCCCTATAACTATCATAATTACTACCATCTTCCTCTCTCTAGATATGTCCTGAATGATTCCTTCAAAGAAGTATTGGATTCTCCTTCCACGACCCGGGTCATGGTGGTCCGGCATCCCCTCGAGCGCCTTGTGTCTGGGTACCGAGACAAGTTCAGGGACGGTGCGCCTGTCACTATTGACATATGGTAAAGGTGCACCATTCTCGTGTGTGTGTGTGTGTGTGTGTGTGTGTGTGTGTGTGTGTGTGTGTGTGTGTGTGTGTGAGGGAGGGAGGGAGGGAGAGAGAGAGAGAGAGTGAGTGAGTGTGTGTGTGTGTGTGTGAGAGAGAGAGAGAGAGAGAGAGAGAGAGAGAGAGAGAGAGAGAGAGAGAGAGAGAGAGAGAGAGAGAGAGAGAGAGAGAGAGAGAGAGAGA
>BOPN01002283.1:44675-47895 GCA_017312705.2 Penaeus japonicus | reverse complement strand
GAGAGAGAGAGAGAGAGAGTGTGAGAAAGAGAGAGAGAGAGAGAGAGAGAGAGAGAGAGAGAGAGGGAGAGAGAGAGAGAGAGAGAGAGAGAGAGAGAGAGAGAGAGAGAGAGAGAGAGAGAGAGAGAGAGAGAGAGAGAGAGAGAGAGAGAGAGAGAGAGTGAGAGAGAGAGAGAGAGAGAGAGTGTGTGTGTGCGTGAGAGAGAGAGAGAGAGAGAGAGGAAAGGAGGGAGGGAGAGAGAGAGACAGAGAGAGAGTGAGTGAGTGAGTGAGTGAGAGAGAGAGGAGAGAGAGAGAGAGAGAGGGAGACAGAGACAGAGAGAGGGGGGGAGGGAGAGGGAGAGATAGATAGATAGAGAGAGAGGGAGAGATAGATAGATAGATAGATAGATAGAGAGAGAGATAAAGATAGAGGGGGAGGGAGGGAGGGGGGGAGAGAGATAGAGAAAGAGAGGGAGAGATATATAGATAGATAGAGAGAGAGAGAGAATGAGAGAGAGAGACTCCTACATATGGTTAAGACTTTGGTCCAGGTGTTGCCAACATTACTTACTACATGCCTAATATCAGCTGTGCCAACTTTGCCTGATTGTTAACCCTTCCTAATATAAAAATGTGGCCACATGGGGATTCAAACACTTAATCGCACTATCACTTAAAGATAAATGAGCTACCACAGGGCCATGACAGCGGTACAGCGGTACTTGACAGAAATTAAAGAAAACATGTTGAGATAGAGAAGGAGTAAGTGAATAACTATGTATCTATGGTTGGGGCACCAGATATCCCATGAAGTTTATTGAATTTATCTAATTTATCGTATTTATTGAAGTTTATTTCAAGTATATCTTTATGAATGGTTTGCAGGTCTAACTTTTTGACGGACTACAGGAGCCATCGTGGATTAGACACAAGTAACATGACCTTAACCTTCCATCAGTACCTGGAGATGATTGCATTTCTAATGGTATATATCACGTCACGTATTAGTATTTGATATATGTTGATACAAATTCAGAATTATGTGTGTGTGTGTGTGTGTGTGGGCTATGTTTTTAGTAATTTTATGTCGATAACGGTAATATTGATAATATTAATGCATGGAAATGATATTGATTTATTAAGGAACAGAAGAAATTTATTTAAAACACTCATACTTCATTCACCAAAGAGACGAAGGGTTCTAACCTTATACACCAATGGTTCTTGACCTGTTGGGGAGAAGGGGGGGGGGGGGATTACGCAAACCCATGGCGAAAGAAAGGGAAGTTCTCCAATCACTCATGATTCTCTAAACAAGTGGGTCTCCGAAGTTTTAAAAGTATCTATATTTTCAGATACACCACGCTTATAAGAATATCTATGATGAAACTTATACTTTAAAAAAGAGCATAATCTTAATGGCTTAGTTAATACGATAATATGTACTGGAAGTGACAATGTGAGGGGGCGGGAGGGTGGTGGAAGGCAAGGGCTAACCACTGCTTAACAAAAATGTAAAGAAATAAAAATGAAAGATGAGCTCATGCTAATTCGAAGCTTAATCCAGATCACAGGGAGGTGAACAGCAGTCCCTGAAACCTTTTTTAAACACTCAGGCAACTTAGTAGTTAAACAGTTTATGGATGCCAGGGATTAAAAGGGATTTCCATTCTGGATGTGACGTAAAACAGGATTAATTTCATTAACTGTTTATGCATGTTCCTTGCAGAGAGATCAAGTGATTATTACAAAAGCAGATTACAACTGTATGATAGAAAGGAAGATTGGAGAAAACAAAAGCAAGACACAGTAGTATTATATCATCTCGAAGTGTGCATTATTAGCATAAAGGGGGTATACAGTTGATATAACTGTATACCCCCTTTATACAATGAGATCGCTAGTGGCACCAAAGGTAGACATGTTATGTTGTACTTTCCTGTGGCTGGAGTTGAGTGTCAGCCATATGTTATGCTAGAGGCTAACTATAAGCAAACCTCCAAGTAATGTTGAAAGGAGCGTCACCAGCACGACCATACAAAATCATCCCATATATCCGAGACTAATTACAATCACGTTTCTCGCTGGAAATCAGACATTGCGGGTGATTTCACCGACCCTGATTGGTTCAATAGGGAGAAGTGGTGTGTGGCTAGTTTCGCCTGATCTTGTGCCGGTGACTTTTAGGATAGAATAGACAGTGCATGCTTATGATTAATTTTATGAGATCTAAAAAAAAATACATGTGTATGTGTACGGTATAAAATAGATTTTCAAAATATGTCAAACTAATCGTATTGTGTTCACCCATAGCTAACAAGAGGAAGAAACACCATAGACGGCCACTTCCGCCCAGCAGCTCTCGTGTGTTCCCCGTGTAGCGTCCGGTACGATTACATCTTACACACGGACACTCTCACGCAAGATCTTCAGTACATCGCTGATGAACTCAATATCACAGGCATCGATACTGATCTTCGTTTGAACGCTAATACGAACAGGACCAAAGTATTTCCATACGAATATTATTACAGAGATATTCCTCTTGGTCTCATGAGCAAGATATATGCACTTTACAGGGAAGACTTCCTCATGTATAACTTCGAAGTACCGGCGTTCATGCGAAATGTACTCCATAATAGTAATATGCACTTCCTATGGAGATAATTTGCTTATTGATATGAATGGGAAAATTATGATGTTTATTTTCGTAAAGAGGACTGCATAGAAAAATCATTTACTTTTAAATACCTGTATGACGCAGGAAAAGATTATAAATATAAATGCAAGTAATCTGAAAGATGTATTACAAACTTAAGACCATTTCCTAGGTCTAGAATTATAACCTGAATGCCACCAGAAAGAATAATCACATCGGTTATAGTAAGAGCTTATAGTAATAGTTTATAGTAAGAGCTAATGGAAGGAAACCTGAAGTCTAGCCTCAAGTGTTAGCCTTAGACAAGTAACCAAAGACTTTTGTTATTTTTTACCCATAAATGCAGGTCATATATTTGTTGTTGTTTTACTCAAGTCCAACATCATGTTACCTACATAGAACATCCGATATTTTTGAGTGAGGGACCGACATGTAGCCAGTCGAAGCTTTATTTTGAGTATTTTTTGAGTTTTCAGTGAGTATGATACCAATTTGCACCATCCTATTTTTTCATTATTGTAATAAAGTAAAATTTTAGTATCGAATCCATATCAGCTCACTTTTTTTTTTTTTTTTTTT
>BOPN01002283.1:22175-24675 GCA_017312705.2 Penaeus japonicus | reverse complement strand
CGCAGATTGAGCATTAATTAACTATCCCATTTGAATGCAGATTGTTTCGTTTGAAAGAGCATGGGCTAGTCAACGTCGGATTGTTGAATATCAATCTGAAAGTAAATTTATAACCGATTTGAAGATAAATGAAAGTATTTCGTCTTTTTTTCCAGATTAATCTAATAGATTTATTTTGCTGCGTATTAATACCTATAGAAAAAGCTTAAAAATCTGATTTCTAGTTATCGCAATCCTTAATTGCTATACTATCTTCCAGGCTGTAATAGTTAACGGACCTTCTTATGCCGTTATTCATGACATCACTAATAGCATAACTGCAATACGATTATGTTTCATATCTCTTAAATATGTTTACGAGATGAATCTAAAGAAATTACGTCATATTCTCACTCGCATCTGTCAACACTATTAGATTTCATCCAGTAGCTACGAGTTTTGTATACGCAAACACTGTGACTCTAAGCGATAACTATCGAAACTGAACGAAAATATAAACTACGAGCTGGTTGGATGTCCTCAGAGTTAAAGTTGCAGCTATCAACCCCGCTGGTGCGTACATCATACGTTAATCTTAATATAACATAAGTTAATGATGTGCTTGAAATTTTAATGATTCATAAAATTTAAATCATCCATTACAGGTATTTCCTTGCGCGTCCTAACGGTCATCCAGCGCCCGCCACTTTAGCCTAAAGTTCACATAGACAAATTCCTAATTATTGGAAATGTTTCTTGTGGATAGAAAGGGCATTGTTACGGTGATGGAATAACTAATGGCTTTCGTGTTCAGAAAGATATAATGTTTCAAGCTGTAGCTGTCTAACCTGAATAGTTGTTTTTCTGTTATAAGAATAAAACTATTGTGTAAGAGATAGGTAGAAGCTATATTTTCCTTTCACGTTTTAGGTTCGTAATGAAAACACTTACATTTTCTGAATAAAGAGAAAGAAACACTTGGGTGAGCAGTAATATTTAGCTTATATTGAATGATTGACATGCAAGTATACGTACATATAAAGATTAGATATGCAAACAACCATCAATACCCAGAATGCCCTCGGTGTAAAAGGTGTTTCTCTTATGGAGGTTGAGGCTATATGAAATGGGTATTCTAAGGTCAATACTAAGTGCACTGGCCTATGATTCTATCACTAAAAGAGCTTTATTCCATTAACCGATACTAAAAACAAAATCAAAAGAACTCATGTATGGATGGAGAGATGAGGTTTTGCCTTCTTGCAAGGGACGATAGTTTAATCGAAATAGATTTGATTGAAAAACGCCTTGACCCAAATACAATGCTTTTAACAACCGACCCTGTTGCATCACTTCTATATTTCATTGAATGATTCGAATCTAGCTATCACTGACACTATACGACAAATAAAAACTATGTCAGAAAACTCTATTCAAATCAGTAACCCTACATATTGAATTATGATTTGAGATTATGTTTAGTAAGCATATGTTTCAAGTAAAAGCAATACATTTGAATCGTTACCACAGCTGTATCAAAAAGATTAGCGTTTTAGAATTGAACTGCATTTATAAGCGTCATAAAATGCATTATATATTTTTGCAGTGTGAATTTACTAAATTACTTATTCCTTATTAAAAATACAGATAGATAGAGAAATTTGATAACCATATTATGCATACGAAAGCCCAGTTTGTATATATAAATTTATAATGTTCTGTACAGTTCCCAGTCTGAGCTAAATGCATAAGATTATTAAAGCACAAAAACTATTGACCGAGGAAGTTTGAAACGTTCCTGTTACTCAAGTGGAAAACATGCAAAATACCTCCGGGAAAATCAACTAGCTCCTTTTTCGCTCGATAATTTGGTTATAAGAAGTGGTAATTAACTGACACAAATAACTATACAAAAAACAAATGCAAAATTTACAGTGAATAGCATCTAAACGTAATTGGAATGGTCAATTGATAGGGAAATTCAGCTAGAAACGTTTTCTTTAAGGGGCAACTATTGTAATAAATAAACTTTTGTCAAGAACCAGCCATTACATATATATTCTTAGATCGACACATATTTATTCCTTTTAGAACCTGCACTGCGATTGGACACCGGCAAGGCTTTAATTAAGGCATTAAAAACAAACATCATAAAAATCTCATTTCTTTCTGTCCTTAGCAAGACACGAAAGGTATTTTGGATAGAATTAAGCTTCCATGCTGTTCTCTTTAACCTTATTAGTGTCTAACGAAGCTTTTAACACTCTTATCAACGTTTTATAATTTCAAGCAAGTGTTTTTTTATGGCCATGCGAATAACATGATTTTACTACAGGCCAAAGAAAATTACTGACTAGCAAATTACACAGCTGATGTAGTGGCGTTCTGGTAAGTTATCTTCATCTTAATTTAGGGAAAGTTGATAAGATTATATACATAAACATGTATAATGATATATATAGATATGTGTGTCTGTATAACTACATGCATATATACATGTGTATGTATATATATATATATA
>BOPN01002283.1:9675-17175 GCA_017312705.2 Penaeus japonicus | reverse complement strand
TGTTAATGATACAGTCAGTATGGTGGGCTAACGCGGTGAACTACAGATATAAATAAATTCACAGGTGTTCGGGAGATGGTTACGTAAGCATATGTCGACGTACCAGTATGTGTGTGTGTGTGTGTGTGTGTGTGTGTGTGTGTGTGTGTGTGTGTGTGTGTGTGTGTGTGTGTATGTGTGTGTGTGTGTGAATGAGTGAGTGAATGAACCTAACTGATACCCACGCCATATACCATAGGGTATATTTATCCAAAAGCGACAATATGGCATGAATAATGGAGAGCGTTATAAAAAGAAGTCAATCGATAGATATATAAAAAGAACATGTGTGTATATGCATACAAACACACACACATACACACACACACACACACACACACACACACACACACACACACACACACACACACACACACACACACACATATATATATATATATATATATATATATATATATATATATATATATATATATATGTATATATACATATACATAATAATAATAATATAATAATAATGTATGTAATAATAATAATAATAATAATACATAATAATAATAATAATAATAATAATAATAATACATAATAATAATAATATATAATAATAATAATAATAATAATAATAATATAATAATAATAATAATAATAATAATAATAATAATAATAATAATAATAATAATAATAATAATAATATAATATAATATTAATATTAAATATTAATAATAATATAATAATAATAATAATAATAATAATAATAATAATAATAATAATAATAATAAATAATAATAATAATAATAATAATAATAATAATAATAATAATAATATAATAATAATAATAATAATAATAATAATAATAATAATAATAATAATAATAATATATATATAATGTTTACACACACACACACACACACACACACACACATACATAATATATAATATATATATATATAATAATAATAATAATAATAATAATAATAATAATAATAATAATAATAATAATAATAATAATATAATAATAATAATAATAATAATAATAATAATAATAATAATAATAATAATAATAATAATATTAATAATAATAATAATAATAATAATAATAATAATAATAATACATATAATACGTATAATACGTAATATATACAATACATATAATATCTAATATAATAATATATAATATATAATAATAATAATAATAATAATAATAATAATAATAATAATAATAAAAATATTAATAATAATTCTAATATATATATGTTAATAATAATAATATAAATATATATATAATAATATATATATATATATATATATTTATATATAATAATAATATTACTATTAATGTATGCACACACACACACACACACACACACACACACACACACACACACACACACACACACACACACACATATATATATATATATATATATATATATATTAATGATAATAATATTAATATTATTAATAATAATAATAATAATAATAATAATTATTATTTAATAATTATATATAAATAAATAAACATTAATGAATAGATAAATACACACACACACACACACACACACACATACACACACACACACACACACACACACACACACATATATATATACATATATATATATATATATATATATATATATATATATATATATATACATATATATATATATATATATATACATATTAAACGAGGGCTTAGGTGGTGCGGGGCCAAAATGGGAATAATTTTAGGTCCAGGTTCCAGTTGATCTGTAGAATCAAAGAAATGTAGAAAAAAAAGAATTTATTTTAGGCTTTATATCTCTATGCAAGAATGAAAAACAATCAGAATTTGCGCTTCAAAATTCATACAAGTTGACAGATTAAACACTAGCAAAGGCCCTCTTAAGCGTGGGTACAATTAATTGGCTTAGTACAGGCCCTTTATATAACATTCAATGAAATATGATCTTTTCATAATATTTCCTACCTGCAACTGCAGTCTCCGGCTATTCGAAGGAATGTACAACCTCAGCCCTTGTCAAACTTCGAGAATTCTTTATCGTCTTCTTGTTCTCTTTCGTTCAATGTTTGAGGAGACATGGCACATCCGGAACCAAAAAAAGAAGAAGAAAAATGCATTTCTTTGCCTAGTTCTGTTTGGCAGTTTCTTGGAATAGGCTCGTTTGCAATTCCATGTCACAGAGATATGTTCGTCTCCTTGTAGTTTTTCTTTTGACACATATTTGAAGAATTCCAGTTGGAGAGTCTTCAGCCCTTTATGTTATCTAAGACTTTTAATATCCCGTTTCATTTGAATTAAAAAAAAGATGATTTAAACTTTTTTTTTCTTCGGAGACAAAGACACAGCCATATTTTCCTTCTTCCTTTTTTTTATCTTTTTTTCTTTTTTGTCCTCTCTGTCCTTTCTACATCTGTGACGAAATAGCTTTCATAATCATTCCCGGAATTATTAAGTTTTTTTTATTCATTTACACTGAATCTTTCCTTTATAATCATGCCAAATGTCTTAACCTTTTTGAAGCCATCATTAAAAAAAAAAGAAAAAAAAATCCTCCCTATTTCAAACTCTCAATAGTCGTAGATAATTATAGAACTGATTTCTAACGGAAACAATAATGCAACGGTTATTATCGGAATCATTATCATTGTTATTATTATTGTTGTTCTTGTTGTCGGTGGTGTTGCTTTTGTTGTTATTGTGATAATCATTATGATTTTTATCATCATTATCATCATCGTTATTGTCATTGTCATCATTATCATCATCATCATCATCACTATCATTATCATTATAATCATATTACCAGTTTTTATTATTAGAATCATTATTATTATTATTAATATAATTTTCATCATCATCATCACTCATCATCACCATCATTATCGTTATTATTATTATTACCATTATTATCATCATTATCATTATTATTATCATTATCATCATTATCATTATTATAATCATCATCATTATTATTACCATTATCATTAATCAATCACCATCAGCATCATTATTTTCGTTATTACCATTATCAATCATTTATAATATTGCATTTCTATTCTATTTTAATGTCATTCCATTACACAATCAGACTTAGCAACATCAATTGCAATCAACTTTCCTTAATCGTCGTTTTCCTCAAATCATTTTCCTATTAGAATCAGAACATTTATCACATGGCAGTTCATGACCACTTATCATGCACATCACGAACCAAAGATAAATGCGGAATCAATGTCATTCATCAAGTTAATTGGCCAATCATTATCAGCAATATGTCTATAGCGATGTTGCAAAAAATTATCGGATGCGTTTTGCATATCAAATACGTTGGATTAGGAGACAGTGTAGTGAAGGATTAGGGTCAGACGACAAGGGAGCGAAGGATTAGGAGACAGTGTAGTGAAGGATTAGGGTCAGACGACAAGGGAGCAAAGGATTAGGAGACAGTGTAGTGAAGGATTAGGGTCAGACGACAAGGGAGCGAAGGATTAGGAGACAGTGTAGTGAAGGATTAGGATCAGACGACAAGGGATCAAAGGATTGGGAGACAGTGTAGTGAAGGATTAGGATCAGACGACAAGGGAGCGAAGGATTAGGAGACAGTGTAGTGAAGGATTAGGATCAGGAGACAAGGGAGCGAAGGATTAGGAGACAGTGTAGTGAAGGATTAGGATCAGGAGACAAGGGAGCAAAGGATTAGGAGACAGTGTAGTGAAGGATTAGAATCAGACGACAAGGGAGCAAAGGATTAGGAGACAGTGTAGTGAAGGATTAGGGTCAGACGAAAAGGGAGCAAAGGATTAGGAGACAGTGTAGTGAAGGATTAGGGTCAGACGAAAAGTGAGCAAAGGATCAGGAAACAGTGTAGTGAAGGATTAGGGTCAGACGACAAGGGAGCAAAGGATTAGGAGACAGTGTAGTGAAGGATTAGGGTCAGACGAAAAGGGAGCAAAGGATTAGGAGACAGTGTAGTGAAGGATTAGGATCAGACGAAAAAGGAGCAAAGGATTAGGAGACAGTGTAGTGAAGGATTAGGATCAGGAGACAAGGGAGCGAAATATTATGAAGCAGTGTAGTCATAGATTAGGGTTAGGATTAAGAGCAGATAAGGGAGTGAAGGATTAGGAGGAGACAAAGGAAGCAGGGGACAAGGGAGCTGATCATTAATAGGATGCAAGAGAACGAGCGATTGGGAGGATGAGTCTCTTTTGTGAAGGATTACGACGAGCCGAGTTTAGTTAGTTAAGCTAAGCTAAACTAAGTTGAGTTCAAGTCAAGTCAAGTTAAGTCATGTTAGTTTAGTTAAGTTAAGCTAAGTTAGTTTAGTTTAGTTTAGTTTAATTTAGTTTAGTTAAGTTAGTTAAGTTAAAGTCAAGTCAAGTTAGTTAAGATAAGCTAAGTTAGTTTAGTTTAGTTTAGTTTAATTTAGTTTAGTTAAGTTAGTTAAGTTAAAGTCAGGTCAAGTTAGTTAAAGCCAGGTCAAGTTAGTTAAGTTAAGCTAAGTTAGTTTAGCTTAGTAAAGTTAAGTTAGGCAAGGCAAGTTTAGTTACGGTGATTGGTAGACCGTAGGTGGACGACACAAGAGGTGAGATGAAGTCACTGTAGAAATCATACCGAGGTAGAGTGGTAGCGCCCTTAAAAATTCTCCAAGGGGGATAAGAAGCAGTAAAGGCAACATTTGAGGACTTCCCTGAAGATACAGATTATGGGCGTTATAGCAAACTATTGTATAATTACGCTTGTTGCGGAAACCAGGTCTTTCTCTTGGCCTAATCTCCGGTAAAAGCTGGGTGTCAGGCAAGGTCGAAGTAATGCATAACAATATATATATATATATATGTGTGTGTGTGTGTTTGTGTGTGTTGCTGTGTGTGTGTCTATACAATAATGATGATAACATTAAAAATGAAAAGTAAATGCAATAAAAAAAAATTTCATATCTGATACGCCATTCCAGTATTTGAGTTTTTATATATTAATCAAATTCATTAGGATGAGAGGGTTATGTAGACACAAGTATGAGAGAGAGGGAGGGAAAGAGAAAAGAGAGGGAAGTGGATGGGGGAGATCTTATTCCAAATTGCATGGCCAGTGGGCTGTGTGTTTCAGGGAACGCCAGCAGTAGGCTTCGATCCCAAACAAAAGGTCGAACGCCATTGTTATGACCCCGTGTTGTAATCCTGATTGCCACTCTCGATGGACTGATCTGCAGCTCTCCATACAGGAAATAATTTGGCCAAAAATGATCTTAAAAGAAATAAATTTTGTATAAAAATCAGAGACAATGACATTCCAATAAACATCGGCTGCTATTGGTCGGTCCACGCAAGAATAGTTTACGTGCACTTTCTGTATTGGTGAAAACAGTAACCCTCCTTAGTAGTTGTGGTTCTCAGAGTGAATACAGGCATCTAAACTAGCTCGACTTAAAAAAAAAAACAAATATCAGAGCAATAGACGGATGCACATGGACGCTAGCAGTATCTTTCCCTGGCATTAGCAATTCCTAGCCATGACAGGGTTTCTGGCGTTCAGTGAGATATCTTTCTATGAACACTTGCAGTGATTAAATTGCATTGAACATAATACCTGAATTCTCTTCTTCTTTTTTGAAGAAATTATATATTACTCATTTAAAGCCAGTTTCTGTTCAAATGTAAATCCATGGAAATTCACACAAGGAATTCAAGTTGGGCGGAATTCATTCAAACTCATCGAGTTCATCGAACCAGAATATTCAAATGAATTTCATAAATCATCTAAATGACAGTGAAATAAATGGAAGGATTATATATGACAGATATATGCACCAAAGACTCGTCTATCGATTTAGTATATTGCTTTTTTTTTCTCTCGTTCTTCTACCGATGTCCTCTCCACCTGTTATTAATCAGGTGTGTAAAGCCCTTAAATCCACCATCTAAAGCCTCTCTTCTGGAATCACGAACCAAATACGAAATGTCAGTGAACCAACGACCCGTATATTCAATACATGTCTATCAACGGGATAATTCCTTCGGTAGAGGTAATGCAGGGCCATCAGAGCCTCACCTGAAAAGGGTAGTTCCACATGTCCTACTTTGTATAATTACAGGACGCGAATCTTATCAGTGTTGCCACCTGCGGTACATTTTGAGGCTGGTGGTACTGGGGTCCAACATTTTTAGTATAAGGCCATTTTTGGTACAAGTTACACTGAGCGGTACACTTTTTTTTCTTTTTTTTTTTTTTTTTTAATTGCTAACGGTACAAATTGAAGTTTAGCTTGAATGATATGTAAAAAAAATATAATTTTCTGAAATTATTTTCGAAAGGTACAAAAAAAAAATACTATCTGAAACTCAAGCGCAAGTATTAATTAATTATCAGCCTTATATACGAGTGGCGAAATGACGGGTACGGTTTCTGCCTGAGTCCTGTCTGACTGAAATGAGAAACCGTCTCAATGCAGCATCTGTTAATGAGATAATGTAAATGAAAATGTAGGTGGGTTATAGTTTACATCCCATTTTAAGAGTGAAGAATTATTAAAAACCTAATAGGAAAATAAGTTGTTGGAAAGGAGTTATATGTTTTCTGTTTTTTTGTTTTTTTCCCCTGAAAATAATTTTAGAAAAATGTAATAAATGATTAAGTCCTTACTCTCCTGAAGAACATGCACATGACAATTAGATTTTTTTCCAATAACGAAAATACGAAAGATAATAATCATGATTTCGGACATGGTACATGTTGTGGTACATTCTGCAATATCTAGTGGTACGAACGGTATATTTTCAGTGACGCGTACGGTACAATTTTCTCCCGAAGTGGCAAGAGAATGAGAGAATGAGAGAGAGAGAGATAAAGAAAGAAAAAAAGAGAGGGAGGGAGAGAGTGTGAGAGAGAGAGAGGGAAAGAGAGAGAGAGAGATGGAGGCAGAGGGAGAGAGGGAAAGAGAGAAAGTGAGAGAGAGACAGAGGGAGGGAGCGAAAGAGAGAGAGAGAGATAGAGAGAGAAAGAAAGAAAGGAAAAGAGGGAGGGAAGGAGGGAGAGAGTGGCAGTGGGAGAGAGTTCTATTTCAATTCAAAGAGAGAGAGAAAGAGAGGGAGCGAAGGAGGGAGATAGTGGGAGTGGGAGAGAGAGAGGAGAGAGAAGAGAGTTAGGCACTCTGACGGATTACATCGTTATCGCTTGATTACATTCATTCTTCGCTTTATATCATACTTATGGCTTGGCGGTATTAGTTTAGCTTAGCTTAGCTTACTGTCAGTTAAGTTAGGGTTAGTTTTTTTCTATAAGTTTCGTTTCGTTGCCTTTAATACAAGTACAAGAATGAGTTATGAATTATTATTTCATATCAAATAGATTCGGGATAACTTGTTAATGACTGAATTCCGACGGACATTGAATTGAGAAACTGGTCCCTATAATCGCCTGATCTATCGAGTTTGCTATTATCTTTATTCAGTAGAACGTCATCTTAGTTTTGAATGATAATGTAATTGACTGAGAAC
>BOPN01002282.1:191854-201854 GCA_017312705.2 Penaeus japonicus | reverse complement strand
CTAAATGTAACTTCAGCAGCAGCTTGTAGCCTTATAGCGCCAGCTAATAGCAATAGCCAGCTGTAGTAATAGCAACCGCTAATAGCGTAGCGGCATATTATTGTGTGATGATGTGATGTGTGTTGTGTGTATTTGTAGCCTTCAGCAGCCAGCAGCAGCATATAATAGCGTGTGGCGTACCTGCTGCTATTAATATTTATATGTAATAGCAGCAATAGCCAGCTGCCAGCAGCAATAGCAATAATAGCAGCAGCAATATCTCCAGCAATAATATAATAATAATATGTAATATATACATATATATATAACTGCTGTAATAACAGCAGCAGCTGTATAATATACACATATATCAACAACTAACCAGCCGTAGCCAGCAGCGCATATAATATTGTAGCGCCGCAGCAATAACTAATATATATACATAATATATATATATGTATATGTAATATAACTAGCAATATGCTCAACAATAATAACCAATATATGCTCGTAACTAACCAACATGATGATGATGATAATGATGATGACAATGTTATTGATGATGACATTATTGTGATGACGCCAGCAGCAGCAGCAGCAACGTATAGCAGCAACAACCAACGCATAACCAACTCAGCAATAACAATAATAACAACAACAACCTTAATATATATGTATATACATATACATATGGCAATAAGCTGCTAACCAGCCAATAACCCAACAACCCAACCAATAATAATATAAAGCAACAATAGCAACTAATAACAGTGTATTTATATCGCTGTATATCGCTTCATAACTATTATATTGTATATATATATATATATATATCGACATGTATAGACATATTTTTGTATTATGTGTACTATATATATACATACATACATATATATATATATATATATATATATATATGTATATATATATATATATACTTGTATATATATTTATATTCATATTCATGTGTACCTATATATACAAACAATAACATATACCCTTAATAATATATAGCAACAACAACAATAATAACATAATAACTATATATATATATATATATATACATATATATATAAATATATATATATATATATATATATATATGTATGTATTTGTAATAATAATAATGACCGTAATAATATATATATATATATATATATATATTTATATATAACAATAATATAACTATATATAATATATATATATATACATATATATAATATATATATATATATATGTAACATATATATATATAGCAATATAATATATATATATATATATATATATATATAATATATGCTCTGCTCACTATAATATTGTGTGTGTGTGTGTGTGTGTGTGTGTGTATATATATGAATATATATATATACTAATATATACATATATATATATATATATATATATATATATATATATATATATATATATATATATATATAATAATAATAATAATAATAATAATAATAATATATATATATAATATATATATAATATACATATATATATACATACATACATATATATATACTTATATATGTATATAACGCTTATATATATATATATATATATATATATATATATATATATATATATATAAATACACACACACACACACATATATATATATATATATATATATATATATTTATATATATATATATATATATATATATATATATATATATATATATATATATATATATATATATATATATATATATATATATATATATGTATATAACGCTGTTATATATATATATGCAGCAGTAATAGCAACCAGCAGCAACCAGCAGCTAATAACTGCTTAACCATAGCAGCAGCAGTATTTTATGCGTATGCATATGAATATGAACAATGATGCGCTTAGCGTGATATCTGTAATCGCATAATATGTAGCAGCTTGCTTTAGCAGCAGCAGCAATATCGCTAATACCAGCAACATGTACGTAATGACCAGACTGTTTGCTGTAATGTGTAATACCAAATATGATAACTGGCAATAATAATAATAACAGCAGCAGCATAATAATATGTATAATAACGCTTCAACGCTAACATAGCCATATGCTTCTTCGTAACAATACCAGCAATAATAATGATAATGATGATAATATTAATGATAATAATGATGATAATGATGGCGTAACAGCAATATGTAGCATATATACGTAGCGCCAGCAACGCCAGCAGCAACCAACAACAACTAACAGCAACGTAGCCGTAGCAACCATACCCTTACAGCTATTGTTGATGTCAATGATACATGCATGTAACTATTGTATAGCTTGGCAGCAACACCATATGCGCCGTAGCTTCAACAGCAATAACTCAGCACCAATAACAACCTTAATAGCCAACAATAACTATGTACATATAATTGTAGCAATATGTAGCAATAATAACCATCTATTAACTGCATATATTATCTATTTGTAACATATATAATAGCAACAGCAACCATACAACAATAATATATAATATACTCAAATACTAGCGAGTGTATACATATGCATATATAGCAATAATATATAATAATATATACATAGTAACAATAATAATGCGTAGCAATGCAAGTAATAATAATAATAACTTAATAATATATAATAATATAACTATATATATATATATATATATATATATAATAATGATATTATTAGTGATGATGTGTGTGTGTGTGTGTGTGTGTGTGTGTGTGTGTGTGTGTGTGTGTATTTATATATATATATATATATATATATATAGCAGCAGCAGCCAATATTAACCAATAGCGCATTCTTCAACCCTCCAGCAGCAGCAATAATAGCAGCCGTAGCCAGCAGCAGCAGCAGCAACAGCGTAGCTGTATGCTATGCCAGCAACCAGCAGCAGCAGCGTGGCGCCAGCAGCAGCAGCAGCGCATCATCGCTATGCTTCATACTAGCTTCTTCGCTGTGCGTAATATAGCAGCAGCAGCAGTAATATTAACCAATAACGGCAGCCATGCGCTGCTGCTGTAACAGCATATGTAATAATAATAGCCAGCAGCAGTAATGACGTAATAACAATAATAAACGCTATATAATAATAATAATAATAATAATAATAATAATAATAATATGTAATAATAATAATAATATTAATATCCTTTATAATAATAATAATAATATATATATATATATACAACCCTTCATATAATATTATTATTAATATTAATATTAATATTATTATATTATTGTGTGTATTGTGTAATAATAATATTGTGTGTATTGTATATATATATATATATATATATATATATATATATAGCAATATAGCTGCTGTAACCTTAGCCAACAATAATATACGCATATAGCTACTGTATGTATGTATATATGTGTAGTATGACAATATGAAGTAATATAGCGGCACCAGCAGCAACAAAAGCCTTAGCCACTATTTATATATATATATATATATATATATATATATATAATATCGATATAATAATATAAAACTATTTTTGTATTCATGTGTACCTATATATATACACATACATATAACAGCAATAATAATATATATATATGTATGTATATATATATATATATATATATATATTCATATTCATATTGACGTACCCTATATATACAAACATATATATATATATATATATATATATATATATATATATATATATATATAAATATATATATATATATATATATATATATATATATATATATATATATATATATATATATATATATATATATATATATATATATATATATATATATGTTTGCATATATATATATATATATAACATATATATATAATATATATATATATATAACATATATATATATATATATATATATATATATATATATATATATATATATATACAAATGGAATAAAGTTATTATTATTATTATTATTATATATATATAATATAGATATATATATATATATACATATATATATACATATATAACTAACAATAGCTTAATAATAATAATAATAACAATAATATAATACACTATATATATATATATATATATATATATTACTAATATTTTTAATATTAATATTATTAATATTATTAATATTATTAATATTATTATTATTGATAGTATTATTGTATACATATATATACATACATACATATATATATGTAATAGCAACAATAACAGCAACAACTAGCAAATATACTATATATATATATATATATATATATATATATATATATATATATATATATATATATAAATATCACACACACACACACACACACAAATAATAATAACAATAATAATATAATAATAATAATAACAACATAATAATAATAATAATAACCATAATATATATATGTATATAATAATATAATAGCTACTTCTTAATAACTGTAGCAACTTAATAATAATATGTATAGCGTAATAATATATATACGCTTAGCATAATAACAACAGCAATAACTATAACTGCCTTTCTCCTTTAATATATATATATAATAATAATATAAATATAATATATACGCTTGTATATAGATATATAGATATATGTCTATATGTATATCTTTATATCTATATGCTGTATATATGTATATATATATATATATATATACATATGTAGATATTTATATATGTATATATACAAATATAAATATAAATATATATATATATATATATATATATATATATATATATATATATATATATATATATAATAATATTAATAATATAATAATAATAATAATAATAATAATAATAATGTAATATTATTAATAATAATAATAATATGTAATAATAATATAATATATATATATATATAGCAGCATAACTATATATATATATATATATATAGCAGCAGCAGCAGTAATAATTGTATATGGTAGCAAATAACAACTTAATAGCAATAGCTAATAGCCAGCAGCAGCAGCTTTAATATCTTCAGCAGCAGCAGCTGTAATAATAACGCAGCAATAACTATATACTTCAACAGCCTTAAATATGGATGGATGATAAAGCAACAATATGGTAGCAATGTTATATAATAATAATAGCAGCAGCAGCAGCAGCAGCAGCAGCAGCAGCAGCAGCAGCAGCCCAGCCCGTATGTGCAGCAGCAATAATAATAAGTAGCATTGCGTAGCAGCAGTAATAACAGCAACCTAACCAATAGCAATAATAACTTAATAACCAACTATATTAACAATAATCATTAAACAATAATATAACCGTAACAATAATAGCAATGGCGTATGTATGTATGCATACATACATATAATAATATATATGCATAATATGATCATAATAATAATAGCAGCAGCAATAATATGTAATATGTATATGTTTGTGAAAATATATTTATATATTTATAATAATAACAATAACTATGTTTATATATACGTAATACGCTAACACCAATAATAATAATAATATATAACAATAATAACAATAATATATATATATATATAGTAACCGTGTTTATATACACGCACGCGCACGCATGGCAATATGCTCTGTATAATATCTAACAGCCTTAATAATAATAACAATATAACAATAATAATGTCATCTTTCAATAATATTAGCATATAATAACAATATGTATGTTTGTAATAATAATACAATAATAATGACGTAATATATAGAAATGCTCTTTCCAATAACCAGCATAATAATGTGGTATATGTAATAATAATAATAACAATAATAATGAAATAATAACTGCTAATATCAACTAACCAACAATCATATAGAATTAAAGATATTCAGATAGACGAGCGACTCTTTTTATAAACATTCTTATGTTTAGATATAAAGAATAAGAATATCAATTTGTAAGTATTGCTCAATGGGTGTCGATGTTTTAAGGGAATCAAAAGGCATTCACTTCCAGGTTAAACATTTTGGGAAGGAGTCATCCTGGCGGACACGCTTCGATTGATAATCATGTTAATAATAAACATTCGCAGACTGTGAAGATGATATATATATATATATATATTTAAAGGGGTAGATAAAGAAAGAGATATGCAAGTATGAAAATGTGTAAGTATTTGTCTGTAAATGAATTGTAAATGAATTGTTTCTGTTTTCAGTTTTTAAAACTAATTATTAATTCTAACGTAATATCTTTATATATTATATCTACATTTAATGGATAAACATTTTTTAAGTCTTTTCATTTTGAATAATGTTTAGCGTGTGTTCAGGGTATGAATGTATCCAGGTAAATTGATGGTTATCAAAAACAATATATCAACCAAGCCATGTTTTTATTGCTTTGTGATAAGAGGAATATTGTAAAACTGTAGTATCCTAGAGTGCATCAAGAAATATAATAGATATAACAATAGGAAAATGTTTTGATATATCTGCCGATGTGCAATCAGTTGTCTATTTTTTAATTCTAAAATAGCTTGCTTATTCAAAGAAAAAAGGATATTTTTTCACTTTTCCATCTGTTATTGAATAAATACATATGTTTTGATACCTAGATAAATAGATAAACTGATGAGAAACTAAATTAACATACAAATGTAATCAGATGGATGTATAGGTGGATAGTTAGACAAGTAGGTGGATGGATATACATATAGAATTAAAGATATTCAGATAGACGAGCGACTCTTTTTATAAACATTCTTATGTTTAGATATAAAGAATAAGAATATCAATTTGTAAGTATTGCTCAATGGGTGTCGATGTTTTAAGGGAATCAAAAGGCATTCACTTCCAGGTTAAACATTTTGGGAAGGAGTCATCCTGGCGGACACGCTTCGATTGATAATCATGTTAATAATAAACATTCGCAGACTGTGAAGATGATATATATATATATATATATATATATATATATATATATATATATATATATATATATATATATATAAATATATGTATATGTATATACATATATATATATATATATATATATATATATATATATATATATATATATATATATATATATATATATATATATATATATATATATATATATATATATATATATATATGTATGTATATATAATATATATATATATATGTATATATATATATATATATATATATATATATATATATATATATATATATATATATATATATATATATATGTATGTATATATATATATATATATATATATATATATATATATATATATATATATATATATATATATATATATATGCACACACACACACACACACACACACACACACACACATATATATATATATATATATATATATATATATATATATATATATATACATATATACATATATATGCATATATATATATATATATATATATATATATATATATATATATATATATATATATGCATATATATATATATATATATATATATATATATATATGTATATATATATATATATATATATATATATATACATATATATGCATATATATATATATATATATATATATATATATATATATATATATATATATATATTTATATACACACAAATACAAACACCTATGTAGATCAGCTGTTAGATATATATATATATATATATATATATATATATATATATATATATATATATATATATATATATACATATATATGTTTATGTATACACACACACACACACACACATATATATATATATATAAATATATATATATATATATATATATATATATATATATATATATATATATATATGTATATATATACATACATACATATATATATATATATATATACATATATATACATATATATATAAATATATATATATATATGTATATATACATATATATATATATATATATATATATATATATATATATATATATATATATATATATTTTGAAACAACACATATCCAGAAAAAAATCGAAAATAGCATGGGCTACAATAAAGGAAATTCCAAACCACAAAAGCCACAAGCAAACAGAGCCTCAGGTGACAGCTCTACAAAAAGAACTAAACTATGGGAAGGACACTTTAAAAAACTTGGTCAACCAGCATCTCTCCCAGAATACTCTGAAGAAATCGGAACCATCATCCCAGAAATCCAACCAATACCAACAAACGATTTCACGAAAGAGGAATGGCCCGCCACCATAAAGAACACACACATCGGGAAAGCAACTGGACTTGACAACATCCCCACAGAAGTCTGGAAAACCGATGCTCTCCAAGACCAACTACTCAAAGCCTTCAACAGAGGAGATTGCTCGGAAAGTTGGTGCAATCCGCTATTATACCAATACCAAAAAAAGGTGATCTGACCAACAGACAAAACTACATAGGAATAAGCTTGATTCCATTAGCAGTAACAATCTACAAGATGCTACTCAACCGTCTCAAGCTTCATCTTGAGGAAATGTTTCGAATGAACCAAAACGGCTCCAAAGAAGGCATATCCACAGTTGGACATATCTTAACTTTAAGATAAATAATTAGAGAAGATTAAGTCAACAGCATCCCAGCAGTCCTCGAGTTCATTAATTTTCGCAAAGCATTCGACTCCATCAGCAGATATAAGCTTTTCCAAATCCTAACAGCCTATGGTATTCCTATAACCATAATTAAAGTAATAAAAGCCGCATACATCAACACCACTGCACAAGCTTTAACCGCAGAGGGCAATACTGACTTCTTCATCATCGAAGCAGGTGTTCTGCAAGGCGATACGGTCGCACCATACCTATTCATAATCATGGCTGACTATCTAATGCGCACAGACGCTAATGGAGCGAAGAGCCTTGGTATTACTATAAAAAAAAAAAAAAAAAAAAAAAAAAAAAAAAAAAAAAAAAAAAAAAAAAACAAAAAAAACACCCACCAGCAACTTATTTAATGGACACCGACTTTTCAGATGACATTGCACTCCTTTCATACAACATGAAAGATGCCCAAAACTCACTCGCATTGGTAGTAAATGCAGCCAAATATGTCTGACTGACTGCATATTAATGAAGCAATGTGTAAATGTGTAAATATCCTACAACACACAGGAAAACACAGTGAACGGAAAACCTCTAAAGAAAGTAAGCGACTTCAAATAACTTGAATCCTAGATAGATAACTCTACCAAGGACTTTAAAATAAGAAAAGCTCTAGCTTGGGTAGCAATTCGCAAACTAGACAAAATATGTAAATCTAATCTTCCTCGCAAACTAAAAATCAACTTCTTTCGAGCGACAGTGGAAAGTTTCTTATTCTATGGCGATGAAACGTGGAGTATAACAGAATAAATGAATGAAGAACTTAATGGAATTTACATCGTATGCTGCGACACACTCAACATCAACTGGAGACAACACTTAACAAACAAAGAACTCTACGGCGATCTTCAAAAAATTTCAATGACGCTAACAACACGAAGACTTCGATTCGCAGGCCATTGCTGGCGAAGTTATGAAGCGGCAGCAAATTTCATACTATGGAAACCCAAGCAAGCCCAAAAAGAATCCTGGAAGACCTAAACTGGACTATGCCAACCTCCTTTACAATGATACTGGACTCAAAGTGTACTGGCGGACTGTTTAATTGGATTGGGGTGCGCCCGAATAATTATGTACATGTGTATATATATAAATATATATATATATATATGTATATATACATATATATATATATATATATGTATATATACATATATATATATATACATATATATATATATATATATATGTATATATACATATATACATACATACATATATATATATATATATATATATATATATATATATATATATATATACTCAAATACATGCATATATACATTCAAACACATATGTGTGTTTAAATATAATGCATAGATCTATCTCTCTCTCTGTCTCATTCCCTGATCCTCCACGTCCATGCACTTGCATGATTCGTTTCCTCCGATCCAAGGGCGGTGGGCGGAGCCAAGAGGTTTCCCTCTGGTATATATAGTTCGTCTCGCTTTTTTCATCACAGCAATTCACAGGATTTGCTCTTTTATCGCAGCGATGAAGTCACTGATATTATGCAGTACGTTCTCAACATCTGCTCCTTAATGCTCCTCCTGCAATCGCCTTTCCATTC
>BOPN01002282.1:182250-186707 GCA_017312705.2 Penaeus japonicus | reverse complement strand
TATATATATACCATAATTTTCAGAACCATTAGCATCACGCAGAGATAACATAGAAGATTCAATACTAAACAGACCTCTTTTGTGACTGACCAGCACCAGTCAGAACCTCCCACAGATTTAGCTGAGTACGATCGCCAGATCACAGCTCATATGCTCTGTGCTTCTAATTATGAGCCATCCTGCAATCACCATTAGACGATGCCTTATCCCTCACTTTTTATGGCACTATATTGCCAATAATCTTTAATATATATATATGCATGTATATGCGCGCGCGCGCATATATATGTATATGAATATGTAGTGCACACACACTAAATCAATATTTTGCGATCATCTTCCTAAAGTGATCCGTTGTAGATATCTGCAGCTTAGCTGAGTTTAACACTCACATCATAACCATAAATAATTGCCTGCATGCTTACCCCCTGCATACACAAAGATCTGTCCCGGTGAAGGGCGAAGAGATGCTACACGAGATTTCGGACATGTCCAGGGGCGTCCCCATAACGGCTAGCCACGCTTCCTGACCCTTCGGTGCTAGGCCAAGCTCCGACCCTCGAGAAGGACCCTTAACCTCTGTCTGGCAACATGGTATGAATTATATTGTATATATTTTGATGGAATATTCGTACACTTACTCTCTGTCCTCGATAGACAGATAGATTTGGTATCTAGCCTTTGCCTACGTACTTTCATTATACTGCTTTATTGTCATTTTTTGTTAGGTTAGTGTTTATTGATATAACTACATTTTACATGTATCTCTAGTATGGCTTGTAGGTCAGAGTGTTTATCTAATGTGTATATATTGTGCCTCTTTTGTAATTGTATATAGTGTTATATAGAATGAGTTATAATATATTGATATTAACGTGACACCTTGTTTCGTACATAATCGCCAATCTTAATCTGTATGAAGTGTAATAAATCTATCTAGAAACTTTATATTGACAAAATTCTAACAATCTTATTTTTTTTCTCAAAATGTTTTCAGTGTCACTCATGTGTGAGTTGTTAATGTGGTTGTAAAATACAAAGGTGCCCCGACTTTAGCTTATATTGATTACCGATTCCAGGTTTCGGTACTGGATAGAAACCTTGGCATGACTATAGATTAGCGATGGATGAAGCAGGATTAGCGATGATGTGCCAATGCTTCAATGTATTTCAATGCAATTCACCCGAGAGTCTTCATCACATAATGCTTTTATGCGATTATCCTAATTTCATTATTGTTAAGGGAGAAGGATCATTCACCTGAGCATATCTCAAAAAAAAAAAAAAAAAAAAAAAAAACTCCAACACGAGTTATTATGATGTCCAAGACTGGGCCGAACCTGAAGCGTCTCCGAACGAGCAACCGAGTCACACAACGCCAGGCGTACGAACCCCCCCCCCCCCCCCCTGTAATTTTATTTGATAGCTATTTTGTGTTTAAATGGCACTACAAAGCATTTCGGTGGAATATCCCACTCCCACTTCCCGCTCTGTTGAGCCTATCGAATTATTTTAATATTTGTTAAATAATTTGGGTGCGTTATTTACTATAATCCATTTAATTTATCATTATCAGTCTCTTTGATATCCATCAAATAATTTTAAGTAATTTATCATATAATTTTCGTAAGTTATTGCTATTATCATTATTATTATCAACGCTTAGCTTATTGTCAATATCATTATGTAAGAAGTTTACGACAACGAATTATATTGAAAAACGTAATTTCCGTACAGAAAATTAATTAGAAGGAATATACTGTGATAGGTTCGACAGAGCGGGCCGAAGGAATGTTTTCATATGACAGTGTTACCGATATGAACCATGTAACTTTAAATCACCGTAAAAAACAACAACAACAAAAGTTGACATTACCATTAATCAAATATTTTGAGATACTTTACCTACCGATAATCTTCGTAATATCATTTAAATACAAAATAGTCAATTAAAATTACCAGGAAGAAAGGTTGGTACGTCTGGCGTTAGGTGAGTCGTTTACTAACGTTCAATAGTAATAAGGTCAGCATTATCTTCATATCTATATGATGTGTTAATATAATTGCTATTATTGTCACAATAATGATAACAATATAGTATTGATCATTTTCGTTACTTTTTTTTTTTTTTTTTTTTTTTTGCTGCTGCTTTAATATTATTCTATTAGTAATAGTAATGAATTCATTACTGTTACTATCATTATTATTACTACGACTCTTGCTACTGCTACTGTTATTATTATCATAATATTTAAAAATCTTTATCATTAATATCTTTATAATCATATTATTAACGTTACCATTGTTATTACCATTATCATTGCGACTATCATTGTTATTGTTTTTGTTATTATTTTATCATTTTTATCATCATCACCATCATCATCATCAACATCATCATGTTTTACTAATGTTACTATTATTATCATCTTTATCATTATTAATATCATCATCATTACCATCATCATGTTTTACTATTATTGTTATTATTATCATCGTTATCATTATTAATATCATCATCATCATCATCATCACCATCACATTTACCATTATCTCCATCATCATCACCATCACATTTACCATTATCTCCATCCTCATCACCATTTTTAGCATCATTACTCTTCCGCGAAAACAAAATATCATAGGGAGTACGAATTTGCATAAATCCACCCATTCCCGTAGAGAGATAAGTTTCGGGTACTTCTATCCGCCCATCCTCCCCGCAATCATCAGTTCGTTACGATGGCTTATCCAGATGTGAAAGCTTACACGCGGGATAAAAGCGACCAGTGTTCTCTATAACCCAATTATTGGCAAGTGAAGTGGGATTAGGCTTGTCACTATCCCCATCTGAGTCCCCTGCTTTGTGTGTTAATGGCTACTCGAATGCACGTAATTGCCAGTACTTTTTGTAGCTTTCATGCTATTTCCTGCGTTACCCTCGGCTCGTGTACAAGGATGCGCCGGTGTGCCGTTTCGCTTGAGGTAATCTGTCAATAATCATTGTAATAGATGTGCTTTGCTATTCAAATTTCCCTATTAGTGGGAGTGGCACAGAGAGGTTGATCCATTATTCATTGTATTCAAGATGTCAAAATTAATGATCTACGCGAAAGGGGATCAATATAGAAATGCTAATGTCCACGCATTCCGAGAAGAGAAAATGGCGAAAACAGGAAGTAAGATAAAAATCATAACGATAAAAATGCTATTCAGAAGACTGGTATTGCCATACTAATGATGTAAAAATAGCAAATTAGAAGTCTACATATGAATGATAAGAGTTTAATGATACATAGTAGATACTAAAAATCAATAGAGAACGATTATTTTTACGCCGGTACTTATGTACCTGTAGGTAGCATTATTTTTTTTTGCACATTATGTCAGTAATATGGTCGTAGCCGTCAATCATTAGCTATATCTTCTAACGTCAGCTCATGATGGTGCGTCAACATAAAAAAATGAACAAATCAAACTATGACAGCCCAATTAACACAAAATACGCATGCACGCATTATATCAGCACTCTTGCTAAATAGTAAAATCTTCTTACAGAGATTTCCTCTTTCCTTTACGTCCCCAGCAAGAAGCAAAAGTTCTTCGCGGTGGCCGCAGTCTCCTTCAGAGGAGCCAAATCCTTCGGCTCCTCAACAACAGCCGGACCTCCTCCTCCACCATTCAGGCAACACCTTCATTAATCTTGTGGTTCTTTAATAACCCAACGAGAAATCTCAATGAAAATAGATCCATTAATCTCTCATAACCCCTAAGGTTACTGTTCTCATCTGTTTCAGCTCATTCGATTTCCGAGACTGGGTCTTGTGGCGAGGTCATTTCCGCAAAAATATAGTTGACGCTGATGAAGTGAACAGCTCTTGCAGCTCTTTTGTTAGCGGGAAATACGACCTCCTAGACGTCATAGGTGTCAGCCTCACCTATTGTATATACAGTATATCTGTATGTCTATCTACATATCTCTTTATATATGTATATATATATATATATATATATATATATATATATATATATGTATATATATGTATATATATATATGTATATATATATATGTATATATATATATATTATATATATATATATATATATATATATATATGTATATATATATATATATATATATATATATATATATATATACATATATAAATATATATATATATATATATATATATATATATATATATATATATATATATATATATATATATATAGATAGATAGATATATGTATATATATTTGTATATATGTATATATATATATACATATATATATATATATATATATATATATATATATATATATATATATATACATATATATATATGTATATATATATATATATATATGTATGTGTGTGTGAGTGTGTGTGTGTGTGTGTGTGTGTGTGTGTGTGTGTGTGTATGCTTGCGCTACTGCGCTTGGATATACATATTGAT
>BOPN01002282.1:159750-164750 GCA_017312705.2 Penaeus japonicus | reverse complement strand
CCTGATAATGATAATGATGATAACAATACAAATAATGATTATTACCATAATGAAAATGATAATGATGATAGTACTAATAACAGTAATAACAAAGATGACGGTTATGATAATGATACTGAAAATTATAATAATGGTAATGATACTGAAAATGCTAATAATGAGTATAACGATGATAATGACAATAATGATTGTAATGATGGTGATAGTGATGGTAATAATAATGTTAACAATAACGAAAATAATAGTGATAATAATAATGATGATATTGATGATACTGCTACTTGTAATGATGATTATGATAATGGGTATAATAATTATAATGATAAATTAATTAAAATAGTAATGTTACTAATGTTATCACAATTGTTGTAGTTGTTATCATTGTTATTATTGTCAACGTATTTCATTATCAATATTGTTATCCCTATTATGATTATCATTATTATGATTACTTTATTTATTATTACTTTACTATTTATTGCCTTTATTTAAGAAATATCATTATTATTATAATTAATATTATCATCATAATTATTGTTATTATTATTATTGTTATTATTGTGATTATTATTATTATTATTATTATTATTATTATTGTCATCATCATTATAACTATTAACATTATCATCAATTTCATCATTATCATTATCAATAATGATATTGTTATGGCTGAATTTTATAATAGTAATGATAATAATTACAATCACAAAGATAATAATGATAATGTTAATAGAAATGATAATAATACTGATAATGATGATAATAATAATAATGATAATAATAATAATAATAATAATAATAATAGTAATAATAGTAATGATAATAATAACAATAATAGCAACAATAATAATGACGTTGACGTTGATGTTCATGATGAATAATACCGGAAATACTAGTAATCCTTAATATTTGTAATAAGAATTAGAAAAAAAAGAAAAGAAAAGAAAAGAACGAAAAAAAAAAAACATGATAAGTAAAGACAAGTGCAAAATATAATATCAACGAATAAGAAATAAATATCCGATGCATCCAAAGCTCATTTCCAATCAAGAAGACGACTATGCTTATACATCCGGGAAACTAATAAGTTTAATAGCTCAGGTACCGTCCGCAATTTGAAAAAAAAAAAAAAAAAAAAAAAATGCTGAAGAGGAGGACCGCGGGGACCGGATAGAGGAAGGGAGAAAGGAAGAGAGGGGGATGAAAGGAGATGGGGAAGGGAGATGGAGGGAGTGGAGGGAGAGAGAGGGGGAGGGGGAGGGAGGGAACGAAGGAAAGAGGGAGAGAGTGAGGTAAGAGCTGGAGGCAGGAAGGGTAGGCGGGAGAGGAAGCAAAGAAGAGAGGGCGGGGAGAGACGATAAGGGAAGGGATAGTAAGGAGGAGGAGAAGAGGAAGGGAGAAGGGGAAGGGAGAAGGGGAAAGGGAGAAGGGGAAGGGGGAGGGGAAGAGGGGGGGATAGCAAGGAGAGGAGGGAATGGTGGGCCTTACAAAGAGATCAAGGGATTCATTTCAAGGTCGTTATTCAAAGAGACGTAAACCTTTGCCGAGCTGTTCTGAAGCGACCTTTATTCGCTGAGATTAAGACCCAGGTTCCTATTAACGCCCGAGGAAAGACTGGGGGAAGAGGGACGATAGGAGGATTGGAAGTGGGGGGAGGGGGAGGGGGAGGGGGAGGGGGAGGAGGAGGAGGAGGGGGAGGGGGGGGGAGGGGGAGGGGGAGGGGGAGGGGGAGGGGGAGGGGGAGGAGGAGGGGGAGGAGGAGGGGGAGGGGGAGGGGGAGGGGGATGGGGAAGAGGGACGATGGGAGGATTGAAAGTGGGGGGAGGGGGAGGGGGAGGAGGAGGGGGAGGGGGAGGGGGAGGGGAAGAGGGACGATAGGAGGATTGAAAGTGGGGGAGGGGGAGGGTGTAGGGGGGAGGGGGGAGGGGGGAGGGAAAAACACCGGTTGATTGTTCCATTAAGAGTTATAAGCCTTAGAAAAATTCAGGGTTTGATAACATTTCCGTCTTCAAAGACTTGTATTCTTAATTGAAAGATCCAGCAAGGATTTATATGTTCTTGTTTGCAGTTCATATTTCAAATGCTATATATACATATATTTATGTATATTTATGTACATTCAAACAAACAAACACAACATCTCACATACACATGTGTATATACATATGTGTGCGTATAATATATATCAATATACATATATTTATACATCTCTCTCTCTTTCTCTCTCTCTCTTTCTCTATCACTCTCTCATTCTCCCTTTCTATCTATCTATCTATCTATCTCATTCCCTCACTCTCTCTCTCTCTCTCTTTCATTCCCTCCCTTCCTTCTTCCCTCCCTCCCTCTTTCTCTCACTCTCCTTACCCCCTTCTCCCCCTCCCTCACCTCTCCCCCTCCCCCTCCCTCACCTCCCTCCCCCCTCCCCCTCCCTCACCTCCCCCCCTCCCCCTCCCTCCCTCACCATCTTCCCGAAACGCAAACGCCAAACTCGCTCGTTCATTAGAGCTCGCGAGCTTATAAATGGAGCTGCGTTTAGGGTCAGTAAACGGACCTCTAGCCAAGCGCTGTAACTTATTTTTTTATTATGCTACAAAAGGATACAGGCTCAGCAAGTTGCCAAACCCTTAACATATCATTGGCATGGCAATAACGTTGGTTTTAGTGGGCCACAAAAGTACGATTTTAAGGTCTATCTTCAGCATCATCAGGAAGGGAATAAGAAGGTCCTGAACAAATGAACAGGCAAAAAGAAGTAACGTTCTCTCTCTCTCTCGATATGTATATATATATATGTAAAGGTAAATACTTTGAACTAGCTTTGATGATGTTTGTTTTGGGGTGTTTATCACTTCTGTGAAGGAGAGGGAGGGGGGGAGGGGTGTTATGTAGGGGGATTGAGTGAGAGTGAGAGTGAGAGGAGACAGAGAGAGAGAGAGAGAGAAATGATGATGATGATGATGAGGAGGAGGAGGAGAGAGAGAGAGAGAGAGAGAGAGAGAGAGAGAGATGATGATGAAGAGGAGGAGAGAGAGAAAGAGGGAATCAAAGAGAAGACAGATAGAGAGAGAGAGAAGGCTAAAGATAGAAAAAAAAACGAGAGAGACAACCAAAACAAACACACACAAAACACAACAAACAACCCAAACCCAAAACAAAGCCAAAAACCCAATCTAAAAAAAAAAAAAAAAAAAAAAAACAGATCCCTTTTTTCAAAAATGTCTTTGTCTCTTGAACGAGGCGGCGAAATCTAAGCCAAGGGATAGAGCAACGACCTAGAGAGGCGAAGGTGTTGTATCCACAAAGCCAGGTCGGTGAATAGGTCTATCCAGCGTCTATCCAGTGTGTTCTCGGGGAAGTACGTGCGTCGACTCATGAATATTAATCAAAGGGCCAAAATCTCCATAAAAATGTCCGGTTAGTCGGGAATGAGCCGCTCTGTGTTATTAATTAAAACGAATATACAAGATATATCTCTTGCATGTTGCCATGACTACCTGACAGATATATATTTTCATTCTTTTTTTTTCGCTACTTTACTCTCTCTTTCTTTCTTTCTCTCTTTCTCTCTCTCTGTCTGTCTGTCTCTCTCTCTCTCTCTCTCTCTCTCTCTCTCTCTCTCTCTCTTTCTGTTCTTATTTTCATTCATATTCCTCCTCCTTCTCTCTTTCTCTCTCCCTGCTCTTCTTATTTTCATTATTTTGCCCTTCCTTTTCTCTCTCTCCCTCTGTTCTTCTTATTTTCATTCTTCTTCCTCCTCTTTCTCTCTCTCTCTCTCTCTCCCTGTTCTTGTTTTCATTCTTTTGCCCTTCATGTTCTCTCTTTCCCTCTCTCTGTTCTTATTTTCATTCGCCCCCCGCCCCCCCACTCAACCTCCCCCTCCTTCTCTCTCTCTCTCTCTCTCGGTGCAGATTAATTTCATAATTCAGCAAGGAAGTTAGGACGAATAAATACGTCAGTGATAACTTTTATTTTGAATTTGAATAATGTATAACTTTTGCACGAGTCATTCTGCTTTATCCCTCTCACTTTCCATTTCTTATGACACTGACTATCTTTATCTATTTCTGATATTCTGCCTCTCTCTCGGTCTCTGTCTCTGTCTCTCTCTCAGTCTTTCTTTCTTTCTCTCTCTTTCTCTCTCTCTCTCTCTCTCTCCCTCTCTCTCTCTCCCCACTCTCTCCTTCGCATTCCACGCTCTCCCTGTCGTGTCAGGGGAACTATCCAACATTAAACAATTTCCACGTGTCAACCCTCGCCATTCACAGGGAACAAGAATCTACAGACTGAATTCTCTATCATCATTCAAAGACACAAATAAAAGGAGAAAATCTATCACAAACACGTTAGATCGATAGTGTGGTCGAGATCCCAGAGAGAAGTGATTAGGATAGTGGGACTGGGAGTAGGAGATAGAGTGGGGGGGGGGGGGGGGGGGTAGGGAAGGGAAGGGGTGGGGGGGGGGGGGGTATTATCAGACATGGTGACGCCCTCGTGTTAAGGATGTCTGATGTGAGGGGGGGTGGGGGGGTGGGGGGGGTGTAGAGACTGCAGTGTGTTGAGATGAGGAGATGAAGTTGGTAATACCTTTGTTGTCGAAGTTATGACGGTCACTGTATTGTGGAAACTTAATTCAATAGCCTTTATTGTTTTGTTGTTCTTGATTAAAGGTATGGAGTGGTCCTTTGAAGGTAGCTTTAGCAGGCATAGCTTTGTAGTCTGGGAGGCTAATTGTTTATGTAATAGATACAGTTGTGAATAAGGTTCCTCGATCTCATAACTTGTCTTTTGTACTTAAGTAAAAGAAGAGTGAAAATATCTAGTGAATATGGTGCTCGACGTGTACTCATTACTAAGTGTGGAAATCAAAATAAATATTTTATTTATGTGTATTGGGAAATAGATATTCCGTGCAGATAAATGATTTCCTATCCTTGCGACAATAAAGTTTTAACGCGGTGAAAGAATGACGTCCTCAGGTTGTGAAATTTCCAAGAATATCC
>BOPN01002282.1:152250-154750 GCA_017312705.2 Penaeus japonicus | reverse complement strand
AATGAGGATTAATGAAGGAGAAATAAAGACGATGTTTGTCGTTTCGTTTTATTTCCGTTCTGTGTGTGTGTGTGTGTGTGTATATATATATGTACAGCCGCTTGAACATCATCATTCTCATGCACTTATTCTTTTTATTTCAGCGAAGTACAGGAAACATACACATAACGCTTTTGTCATCGTTGTTTCACCTTCATTAACTTTGATCCAGGATTTTAAAAATAATCTGAAGTATACATTTGAAAAGACCTTCCTTAGGGAAAAGGTATTTTTATACTCCGATAATGATACCCAGTGGGACTTGCAGTTCTGAAGACTATGAAACTAGCAACAATCTGTCTGGCCCCGAAATAAGGCGAAAATATGTCTGTGAAATGCTATGAAGGGATTAATGCTATACATCTCGCTGGATTTGTCTTATTCATATTTGGTACAATAAAGCTTCATAAACTTTTTTATTTTTTATTTATTTTTTTTTTTTTTAAGAAATGGAATAAAAATAATAAAAATAATGATAAGCAAATACCATACCTTGGATCACTTGTTGATAAATTTATAAGTGAGACTGAAGCTCTGTTCACCTTGAATTACTCTTACTATCACTCTTACAGCCATTATCGGAAGAATGTTCATTAAGGATATGCATTTACCTGTATTACTTATTATTATCAAACGTTTCATGGTCATATAATGTTTTCGTCAGTTCTCTGAATTGGACATTACAGTTGTTGCCGTGTTTTTTCTTTTCTTCTTTTTTATTCATTTATTTATCTTCATCATCATCACAAGCAGCAGCATCACCATCACAAATATTATCATTGTTATCATTATTATTATCACTATCACAATTACTATCACTATCATCATAATTATCAGCATTATTGTTGTTCTTATTATCATGATAATTATTATCATAATTGTTATTATGTATCTAAATACGGTTTCATTTCATTATTGGTAATCGAAGTGTCTATGGTGTTGTGATTATCAGCGGGTTTTTTTATTCTTTTTATTGCTTCAAGTTGATAAAACGTCAAATTTCCTTTCACACTGGGTACCCCCTATATACAGATACATAAAAAATATAAATCTGAGAAACACATCATTATGAAAGTAGCTTTGAGAATCCAGAGGACTTTTTCTTACACGATCCTGATGATAACAGATTTCAAAAGATGCTAATTACCGTGTCTGTTGTTGCATGTTTGCTCGACAAACGTGTTTATCAATTAGGTTACCTATTTGATCCATCTCTAAAACTTTGATTTTTCTTTTGTGTCACTTTTTTTATTTACTTGTTTGTTGATTGTGTATGTATGAAATGATTATAAAAGGCTTTCATTCATGTTAAAAGTGATGCTTTTAGGAATTCACTTTTTTCTTGCTATTTTCTTATTTCTATTTTTGCATTCTTTTTCGTTCCTTTGTGTTTTTCTAGCCTATGAGTAGGGTTTATGGGAAATAAGGGTATACTATGCCAAGATCAATACAATTTTATATCATATGTATCATATTTATATCATATATACATGTATATATAAACAATTATATATATATAGATAGATAGATAGATAGATAGATAGATAGATAGATAGATAGATAGATGGATATACATGTGTGTATATATATATGTTTATATATATATATGTATATATGTATATATATATATATATAAATATATATATATATATATATATATATATATATATATATATATATATATATATATATATATTATATATATATATATATATATACATACACACACACACACACACACATATATACACACACACACACACACACACACTCACACACACACACACACACACACACACACACACACACACACACACACACACACACTCACACACTCACACACACACACACACACACACACACACACACACACACACACACACACACACACACACACACACACTCACACACACACACACAACACACAGACACAGCAGTGCTAGCAAGGTTTTACAGACGGTAATTGTTTTAAAACCTCGCTATCCCCTCGCTAAAGGCACATAGGTAATTGCCATGATGGTTGTAAGGCATCTGGTTAGACAATTCTTTTAGTGGGTCGCATGGTCTACTGGGTTAGTGCCGGGTCTGTCACTCTGACGACCCGGGGTTCGAGTCTCGGTCAGGGAGGTAAAATTTGTATTTATATATATATATATATATATATATATATATATATATATATATATATATATATATATATATATATATATATATATATACAATATAAATATATATATATATATATATATATATATATATATATATATATATATATATATATATATATATATATATATATATATATATATATATATATATATATATTATATATATATATTGCATAGCATGAGAGTTTGCTGAAAGTTTCAATATTTGAATGTCAATATCGACTGAACCGTGAAACGGAAAATATAGTATATTTTCACAATGAAAATATCATTGAAAAATAAGAAAAGTGGTG
>BOPN01002282.1:40000-47500 GCA_017312705.2 Penaeus japonicus | reverse complement strand
AATGTCAAAACAAGTGAAAATAGTGAATGCGAACACGATATATTTCAACAATGTCATTTTGAATAGTATCGGAGCAACTATAATCTGACACGTTGCCAGGATCGGTACACTAATAGTGACGTTGATCATCATGTTTATTGGCACACTGACTGTCTGAAACTTCTTACATTTGGTAAGCAAAAAATGTTGTTTTAAGATAGCTTGGAGAAAACCTGAATGCCAAAAAGTATGAAAATAAAGTAAAAACAAAAACAAAAACATGTCATCCAAATACCAACTGGAAAAGTATAGCTTCAGAGAGCGAGAGCGAGAGAGAGAGAGAGAGAGAGAGAGAGAGAGAGAGAGATAGAGAGATAGATAGATAGATAGATAGATAGAGAGAGAGAGAGAGAGAGAGAGGGAGGGAGAGAGAAAGATGAGTATTTATCAAAAAACGATAAGAGTTATAAGCTAATTTACCTGTATATAGGTAAATATAGACATCTCCGCAATAGTTTACCTAGCACTTGGTGACTGCTTGTGTTTGGTCGGAAAGTAAACTGGACGTCTATTCCAAAATTTTATTTGAGCGTGCAGGAGGCTCATCTCCAGGGAAGCTCGCCAGGGTGTAAATGATAAAGGAGCAGTCGAGCAAAGGGCAATTAGTCCCTTGGAATTGGTTAATTGGGAGCCAGTTAGGAGTTAACTGGCGGGAGCGAAGCGAATCAAAGGAAAACTGAACCATTTAGATTAATTTATATTCGAGATGTATCAGATGAATACACATTGGTCGCAAAATCTGAAGTATTATAACCTGCATTACATTCCTACAACTGTTGGGGTAACGGAGAACAGAATTACTGAGGGCGAGCCAAATTGTAGGCGAACAGCTGATGGCACAGGACGTATCATGTATGTACGTTCAATGCACTTGGAGGTACTGGGCCAGCATCGAAACTGAAGTATCACGAATGGCGAGCATTTATTGATACACGTGTATACATAAAACACAAACACACACACACACACACACATACATGTGCGTATGTGTGTGTGTGTGTGTGGATGTGTGTGTGTGTGTGTGTGTGTGTGTGTGTGTGTGTGTGAGAGAGAGAGAGAGAGAGAGAGAGAGAGAGAGAGAGAGAGAGAGAGAGAGAGAGAGAGAGAGCTAGCTCAGATATTCCCAATAAGTTATAATATGTATCATATACAAAGCTCACATGATAATAGACCACAAAAACGACAATATCGACATTAATATCAGTAACAAGATAACAACGATATTAAGAAAAAACAATAATTGTCATCTTAGTCGCACCATTATGCATATTCGTTAAATTTTACTCTTAGCCAAAATCTACTCTAACGGTTCGTTTTTATTTATTTATTTATTATTATTTTTTTTTTATTATTATTATTATTATTATTTTTTTTTTTGGTAGACTTGGTGATTATCAGATTAATCAAACAACCGAAATATTAATAAATAAGTCAACGTGACCTACACCATCACCTCACCTTTTGGTGGAGATGCCCATAAAATAGTATATAGATTATAAAACTTATATGTAGATGATTCAGAGATTTATCGAAGGAATATGAAGTTGTTATGAATGAAAACAATCTTCATCATGAACGGGCGATCATTATTTTTGGTGTATAAGTCAGAAGAGAATGACATCTCACCTTAACAACCAATGAATAAATGGAGAGGAGAGGCAAAAGAGGTCGAACCCATGGCAGGCAGTGCCGAGGTATCTCTCCGTTAAACCAGTAAGCCTAACGAGAAGCCATCAGTAGTGGCCTGAGTTACCTGACAAAAATTAAGACAAGTGAGCCTTTTAACCTTCTCTCTTCCGTTTCTTCCCCCCTTTTTCCCTTCCTCTCTCCCTTTCTTGCCAACTTTCCTACTTCCCTTTCCTACCCTCCTTCTTCCTTCCTCCCCTCCTTACTAAGGCTCTAACAAGTTACCCTTTTAAAATTCTCCTTCCCCGTACCCACATCATTTCTCTCGTCTATGCCCTTCACCCCACCAAGGCATTTGGCTATTTATAGGTACGTTTATTGAACCAGAACCTTCGCTCTCTGATTAAACTTTCTAAAAAAAAAAACAAAAAAAAAAACATAAAAAATAGATACATAAAATAATAATAATAATAACAATAATAATAACAATAATAATAATAATAAAAAACAAATGAATAACTTTTAAAAAATCTTCAAAATTATTCTGATGAGTGTTTTATTTGAACCTTTACTCATCTATTGCAATTACTATTGCAGCTATCCTCCCAGGGATAGCTGCTCAAAAGATGGTAAATATAATACTTGTATTGATATCCGTGAAATGATGATAATCGATTGGGTTTTTCTGTTATCATCACTTTCAGTATCATTAATTTATTCATATCATCATCATCACATTTACTGGCATTCGTCATGTTATCCACGGGCATGAATTCCACAAAGTGGGATCGTCGATGTGACCCCAATTTCTCCATCCCCTCCTACCATCTGCATCCTCCTCTTGCATTCCCGGCAAACGAGAAATGTGTACGAAATTTTCCAAGCATACACCGCTCCTCACCCGACTGGACAGGTATTTGTGTGGGCGTGTGTAAATGAGTCTGTGTCTCTTTCTCTATCTCTTCCTGTCTATTTATAGCTCTTTCTCTTTTTCTCCGGCTCTGTCTTTTTTTCTCTCTCTCTTTATCCTATCTCTCTCTGTCTTTCTTTTTATATCTCTTTCTCCCTCCCCCCCTTTTATATTTCTCTCCCTCTTTCTGCCTTTCTCTCTCTCTCTCTCTCTGTCTTCTGTCTTCTGTCTTCTGTCTTCTGTCTTCTGTCTTCTGTCTTCTGTCTTCTGTCTTCTGTCTTCTGTCTTCTGTCTTCTGTCTTCTGTCTGCTGTCTGCTGTCTGCTGTCTGCTGCCTTCTGTCTTCTGTCTTCTGTCTTCTGTCTCTGTCTCTGTCTCTGTCTCTGTCTCTGTCTCGCTCTCTCTCTCTTTCTTTCTTTCTTTCTCTCTCTCTCCCCCCCCCCCTCCACATGTCTAGTTCCTTCACAAAATTGCATATTCTCGAACAATTGATATGGGGAAGGATATCAGTGTGTGCAGGGGGGATTAGAATGAGACAGTGAAGATCAGAATGGGTCTGAAGATCCCGACCTTACCCCTGGAGCACGACTGCAAGGGATACGAATAATTACTCTGGAGTCATTCTTAAAAAGTAAAGCATTCAAATGTATGCTATCTGCATAACAATTTGACATGTGAGCAAGCGTAGGTAAAATCAACATTCCCTTTTTAGATTTTATAATAGTAGTGTGAAATCCTTATCATTAATATCATTACATATTTCATTTTCATATCTTTCCGTTTCTTGATAAAATTCGTTTTTGTTTCCTTTTTGAATCTTCTTATGGTTCTTCGCATTTTCCTGCCGTCTGTCCACAATTATCCCAACTGCATACTGAACAGGATCAAATGAGTACCACTTGTCACATGCCGCGAGCTATATTTTTATCACAAGATCCTTACCATGTTCTTTATATTCAGTATATTAGAAATATTGTAGTTGTACGGGAGGACATAGACCATTATTCTTCATTGTTCCGTCATTAAAAAGAAAATTTAAAATAAACATAAAAAACATCACTAAGCAATATCTTCGGAAAAAGGAAGACCATCTGTGCTGACTGACGGCTGCAAGAGCCACAGCTGAAAACAACCGACCGGGACAGGGCAACATCACAGCCCAACGTTGTGCAAGTTCCTGGTGGGGACATCCCCTTTCCATTCCTCCAATGTCTCACCGCCTATATCGCCTCCTGGTGAATATAAAGGGAAGCGGCTGCTCTATCTCTGCAGCCTAAACTCCGCCAGGCTGGATACAGACGCCATAGACTCCGGGACGATTCCCTCCTCATATTAGTGAATAGGCTTCTTGTCAAGCCATTTCAGGCGCAACATGCCAGGCGGGGTGTTGCAGAGGTCCACATGCCGTGTCTCTCCTGTTGCAGCTCCTTTAGCATGTAGCTGCTGGTAATGTGCAGGGCGCCAACTGCTGTTGTCACTTGCGATAGTTCGTGAGGTAGAAAGAAAAATAAAGAATATATAGACTTCGAAAGACACTAGACATTTAGGTGCATTAGAACATAAAACTGAATGAAGGTAACTTACCAATTAGTCTCTTGGCTGAGAGAAATTGGAGTATATCGTCAAGGGCGCGGATCCTCAGTTTAAGTCGGCCCTGACCATAGGATGGGCAGTAAATGCTTTGGCAGATTTTCCTTCCTTTACCACAGGACCCCAGGTTGCCCAGGGGTTTCAATCCTATACCATTAGCTCAGACTATCTCCACCCCTCGGCAGATATTTGTTGAAGGCATTCTCGCCAGATGAGAAGTCAAAATGGTACTGCTATAGTGTGGAGGAGGAGAAGCGGTCGAGATGAACGGGACTACGTAGTCAGCAACAGTGACAGAAACGCTCCCTCCTGCAAAGGCCTCGAGTGCCTTTGCAAGAGGGAGCGAACAGGGAGATTGAGTTTTCTGGTCAAATTTCGCTTATCAATTAGTAATCTAACCAAATCAAGTACTCAGATGTGTTACTGACCGCGAGCATTATATGCGAGGAATACGGAAGAAACATTACTAATTCAGTGATAATAATCAATGCCAACTGTGTTGCTGATTTTATACTCACGATAATTAGCGAGTGATAGTTTAAGTATAGTAATATTAATGATGAATATCATCCTAAGCAGAATATTGATTTACAAAGTGTAGATTAATAAAACATACACAATGAGTGACTTTCCCAAACTGCTATATTAACCGTTACGCCCGTCATGTATGTCATGGCTACTGCCTGGCCAAAAACTTAAGTGTCATGTCTCGACAGCCGTTTGCAGTGGGTTTATCACTGTAAACGAATTATTTTCTCCAGTGACCTGACTGGATATTCTGAAGAGACATTTGTAAAGGGAGTTCTGAGGTTGAAAGTAGTGGTAGTAAAAAGGTTGATGGCGAAGAAGAGTCCACTCAACCTCTTCTCTTGACTTTTGAGTTACCACCACTCCAAGAGTCCTTGAAATTGGCCTGGTATCACTTATAGATGAAAAGCCTTATGTACCAAACCTTATGGAGTGTTTCTGATGTAAAGCGCATGAACATGAAGCCTGCCCCAACAGACACAAGGAATTACAATGGATTACAAAGAGTATTTGTAAAGCTTGGAACAATATTTTAGTAAGGATATGACAACTGTTCTGTGCCAATTGGCCATTATCACTATTAGGACGCTGTTGAAGCTCCTACCAAATATTGTGGTAGGTAGATTCAAAAAGAAGAGTTGGAATTCAAATTTGAGAAGGTTAGTTTCTCAGAGGTTAAATTATTTTTTTTCTTGGTAAGAGGCTTTCGGAGATATTAGTTACGATTCTGAAGGCCTGAGAGTTAGATTCTTTCCTTCGTGACTGAGTCATTGATATTATTTTTGCCACTTTAATCAGTCTTGTGTTTATATTATATAAAGATTTACTATAAAATACAGAATTTTAGCATACAATTATACAAGATAAGTTTCCATCATTTGTAAGCATGTTAGCCTTCACCTCAGAGTCATGTTACTAAGTTCTATCGACGAAAATGTCTATTGCTCGACGGCAATTTCCTGTTTTACTGTTGAATAACAGTCCCAATAGCATAGTGTCGTATGTCAGGTGGCCTGAATGTAAAATTTATTATCAGGATCTATGGTAAAAGGTATTTATAAATCATTCCATGAAATGTCTCAGGAATATAATCAGTACTGAATATTATTCCTATGCAGTTAACAAGCTATTGCCAGAAAGTGTTAATGACCTCAGATTATTCACATATAGTAACAATCTCTTCGTGAAACTTTACTCCTTGTTACCTAAGTAGGAATACACTAATATCCCTTCATAGATTTTCAACTTCAAGAATGCAGTTAAGTGTGAGTTCTGAGGAAACTCATAAGCTGCCGGATAAAACTTCTAATAATACGTACTCTGGGAATTTATTGTTAAACTTCTCAGTCGTCGTTGGTGCCAATTATCTCTTTATCGTTGAATCAGTGGAGTCGAACGCAATTGTCCAACCGATTTACTTTCTTGGCGACTCTGAAAACTAAGTTTTGACCCTTGTTGATCATTGCGGGAAGCCAGCAATGCTCCTGACGGCTGTAAGGAACAACTCAACTTCAGCTGGTCTAGCAGATGTTAGTGCTCCTTTCGGTGAGGTTGTTCTCAGAATGGGTTATTGGTGACCCGGATTCATTAAAATCATTCCACTTTTGTTCGACGGAGTTGGAATTAAAAGTAAAATCTCTGTTGCAACCTGATGATTGCCGGTGGCTACAAGAGACGAACCCGACTTGTCAGTTATTATGTCAATAAGCGACCTATTAATAATTGGACGTCGGGATGAATGAGCGCGTAACTCCTGAGTTGATATAATTCACTTAAACACTTATCTCATTTGGATGAGACTGTAGACTGGTGTAATTATCCAGTATCCCGACACCTATGCTTCTTGCCGCCTCTCGAAGATATATGGAAGACATTATTCACGTATCGGTAGATTAGACTGTATTGTAGTTTCTAAACAGCTAAAGCTTGCATATCATCGCTCATAGTACTCATGTCACTCAAAAACAGGCGATCTAATTTACGGTAATTATTTTCAAGATCTTGGTCTTTGATACTGGAGTATTTTTCCTTGTTTTGCATGTAGCATAGCAAAGAGCTCAACACTATTTCATCCTCCTCACCCCTTATCAGATGTTCAGTCCCGCACGCCTTACTACACCCACAGTCACCCGCTCAATTAGCAAACATTTACTCAATCCTCTCAAATACAGAACTATGGAAAGCGAACATGGGCTGAATGCCTACCAAAGTTGAGGCCATCTACACCAACAATACAAGTCTACCGCCTCGGTCGTTTGTACCGTGTGTTATATATAAAGCATTTATGCCCAAGGACTACCCAGCCCTCCGAATAATAAGAGTAACGACGCAAGAGAAGGTAAAGAGATACACCAGCCGGAGGAACACATGCAAGAAAAGTATGGAAGCTGACACATTTTGTCACTTATGATTTGTCACATCGCAGAAATTCCAGTTAGGAACGATATTGAAGTCATAACAATTACAGAGCCATAGATATTTTCGGAAAAACAACAACGGAGAGAGAGCAAAGGGGAGAGAAAGAGAGACGAAATCGGAAAAGAGAGAGAGGTAGGGAGAGATGGTGTGTTTATATCGATCAATCTGTCCCTTTCTCTTTTTCTACTTCTATCTCTGTCTTTATCTTTATTTCTATCTTTACCTCTACCTCTTCTCTCTTTTCTCTCTCTTATCCCACCCTCTCTTTCTCTCTCTCTCTCTGTCTCTTTTTCATCTATCTCTCTTTCTCTCTCATCTATCTCCCCCTTCCTCCCACCCTCTCTCCCTCCCTCCCTCCCTTTCTCCATCCCTCTCTTACTCCCTCCCTTT
>BOPN01002282.1:30000-35000 GCA_017312705.2 Penaeus japonicus | reverse complement strand
TTCAGTAATCTATAAACTGTTCACAAAAATCATCACAGCCCGTATCACGCAATACATTAGATTCAAAACAACCCAGGGAATAGGCAGGGTTCCGCAGCGGATTCTCAACTACAGACCATATCCACACACTAGCCCAAATAAAAGAGAAAACAAACGAATATAGGAAGCCCCTGTGTATGGCATTCGTAGATTATGAAAAGGCATTCGATTTAGTACAGATATCTGCAGTACTAGATGCAATTCGTAAACAAGGAGTAGAGGAAATATATTGCAGATTATTAGAGGATATATATAAAGATGGTACAGCGACCATCAAAATCCACGCAGAAACCAATAAAATACCAATAAAAAAGGGTGTTAGGCAGGGCGACACCATCTCACCGAAGATGTTTACAGCTTGCTTGGAGGAAGTATTCAAGAAGTTAGATTGGAAGGAGAAATGGATTAATATAGGAAATGGGTACTTAAGCAATTTAAGATTTGTAGATGACATTGTTCTTTTCGGCGAGTTAGTAGATGAACTACAACAATTACCAAGCGATTTAAATAGAGTATAGAGATGGTACATATATGCATATATATATATATATATATATATATATATATATATATATATATATATATATATATATATATATATATATACATATATATATAAACATATATATATATATATATATATATATATATATATATATATATATATATATATATATATATATATATATATATATATATATGTATATATATATATATATATATATATATATATATATATATATATACATATACATATTTATGATGTGCGTATTTGGCTATATGTTTGACATTATAGAATTAGATCATATGATTGTATATTGATATATGCAAAAAAGTGATAATTGGTATTTTTCTCTGTCACAATATTAATTTTTGTTCGTCTTGATATATTTGCAAAGTTGTAAAATGATATATTTCAGTCAATTGATGAATGGAAGGAAAAAAGTTAAACGTACTAATTTACATAATAGATAATAACATACTGTTCTCAGTCCTGAGAGCTCTTCCATCAGGGTCCATATTATTCATTCATTTATCCTCTTTCCTCCCTCCTCCATTCGCCTGTCCTCTTAGCCCAGATAACGACCCGTGACTTTGGTGGCACGACTTCACAAAGAAGGACGCCATCCTTTCAGTATAAAGGAAAGGAAAACTGACAAAGAGAATGCTTAAAGAGGAGCCCTGACATGCGAACGTACGCACACACACACACTCTGATATTTACCACTTGGACATCATTCACTGATGTCCTTATAGTTAGATAACCACTGATATCTGTTGTTATAAGTAATGATACTTTATATTGTCTCCCTGCTTATACACTGTTTTTCGTGTTGACTCTCTTAATAGTGAGAAGAAGGAATACTAATTCACTGCTTTTCCTTCGTCGCAGAATATATCCACAATGGAATACGTATATATGTTTATATATAAAGCAGATATATAATATTATATACATATATATATATATATATATATATATATATACATATATATATATATATATATATATATATATATATATAATATATATATATATATATATATATATATATATATATATATACATATATATATATATATATATATATATATATATATATATATATATATATATATATATATATATATATATATATATATATATATATATATACATATTATATATATATATATATATATATATATATATATATATATATATATATACGTATATATATATATATATATATATATATATATATATATATATATATATATATATTCATATATTATATATATATATATATATACATACATATATATACACACATGTGTGTGTGTGTGTGTGTGTGTGTGTGTGTTTTGAAGTAACGAATTTATGGATATAATCATACATTATTACAATTTCACGGTCCGAGCTCTCTGAACTCCCTGCCCGAAGGTGTTAGTTGCAAACGTCAATCTAACATCTAACCTGGTCCTGGGCATGGTGATTGCGTGATTGACACACCCAATTGGACTTGCGAGGATTTCCACTCGTGCACACACGAAATTCTATACGGAAATTTTCACTGTTATTTTAGGATATATTATGTAGTTATTGCAATGGTGATTAAGGGCTCTTCATACCATCAGCCGTAGAGACGATAGTTTGGCTAGTCGCCTCCGTGACAACACACGCACATATACGCACACACACACACACACACACACACACACACACACACACACACACACACACACACACACACACACACACACACAGGGAACCGGTTCGGCACATCAGTGCAGTCGCAACTCTTCCTAGTTATTCAATTACGAAGAGATTAGGTAATGGGGATTAATACTGCGAAACATGATTTATCTAAATGTGTATAATTCATTTGAAGAAAAAAAAAATCGTGCTATAAGGTTAATAGAAAAGTGTAAATAGAGGAATTGAAAGTGATGGAAAAGAGAGCAAGGGTGTGGGAGGAGAGAAGTGACTGCGAATCCTAAAGGTAAGCACTTCCTGCATAGAGACAACCACCTTGAGTAAAGTTCAATCTTTTGTCTGTTTTACTGACAGCAACCTTACCACCAGACTAAGAAAATAAAGTTCGCAGAGCAGCGATGAGAATCGATGCTCTATGGAAGGCAGAACGTGAATAATATGTGAAGAAAATATGAATCTGAAGGAACTAGCCATTGAGAGAACCGAAAAATCGATAAGGAAATAGACTAAAGGAAAAAAGTAAAAGTCGAAGCCAAGGCAGAAAGCCTCTCTAAAGAGAAGCAAAGAATTTACAAGAAAAGGTTGGAAGAAAGTTGGAAAAAAACATTAGTACAAAGGAAGCGAAAAAAAGAAAAACACAAAAGAAAGAAAGAAAGAAAAAACGCAGCTTGCTGACACGATAAAGAAAAACGAATTCAGGTCACAACTTGGTCAACATGCGAAGAACATTGCAAACATAGCTGATGTCAATACAGATATTGTCATCCTAGGACATGGAGAAAAGGTGGTATAAGACGGCACGAGCAACATAATGGAGACAAGAATTTGATGAATGGTGTCCACAAGGCTATAAGACCCCGAAGGATCTGAAATGAACATAGTAGAATACAGAAGGATAGAGTCATTAATAAAAGGCAAGAAACGCCCTCTGAATCTGATATTCCGCACGAAACAATCGGCAACCGATGCAATCAGGAGAGCCAGAATCCTGGCACACCATGAAAAAGACAAAACGTAAAATGTATAAGAATATTAGCAAAGATAAGAGGGAGCTGCTACAAAATGGATAAAGTGAAGAACAAAAATTAATATGGGATAGAAGAAGAAGAAAAAAAAATGCTTAGAGGGTGAAAGTTCTTCAAGCAAAGCAACCATATTTGTTCAGGGCATCCAATTGGCAATGGAAATATACCTCACAAATAATAATCAGTACATCTACAAAGTCATACTCCCATAAATAGAAGTGAAAGAACTGCTAAAGGGATTAGACAGAAAAAAAAGTGGAAGGTCCAGATAAGATCTCCAGGTGTATTCATTAGGAATGTGCTGAACACCTTTGTACACCATTATTTTTTCCCATTATTAAGTCTAATGAAGCAAAGGAAAGAACCGAAGGTATGGAAACTAGAAAAAATACAATATTGAATAAAAGTGGTGGTTGGCAAAACCCTTTGAAATATGGAGCAGTTTCATTGCTAATATCATATATAAACTGATAGATAAATAATAAGGGTCGAATTACTTTAAAAAAGTAATATGATATCAGAAAAATGCAGTTTGATTTCAGGGGGGGCAGGTAAGATGTTCTTTGTTTAAATGGCAGTCTCAGAAATACTGTAAGCTGGAGACGGACGGTTACCTTTAATACTGACTTAAAAAAAAAACAAGATGTACGGTAGATTAATTTGGAAATTGGAACACCAAACAGAAGTTAAAGGAAATCTCCTTGCGCGGATCAAATTCTTCTTGTTTGAAAGACAATGAACACAGTGATTAGAAGGAAACACTGTATATGAAGACGAGTGAGTAGCGGAGTACCTCAACTATCGATTATATTATCATGTTCATCAATGATTTGGGGTCAAGTATCAGCCTAGGTAGTTATCTGAAAATGATTGCAGACGACGCCAAAATACCAAGAATGATCATGAACGAGAAATTCTGCCAATACCTCTAAAAGTACATAGAAACCTTATTTATCTAAAGTTGTACCTAGGAAATGGAATTCATCCTCTGTAAATGTCGTGTGACCAGGTTCGGGGAAAGCAAAATCCGACCTCTGTCCCAATACAATTTAGGAGGATCAGAACTAAACTCTGCGGATTAGGAAAAAGTCCTATTATCAATCGTTAATATAAATTCAAATCCAGATGATAACTTAAATATATAAAGGCTTATAAAAAGTAAAACTGAGCGCAAACAAGAAGAGGTCATTCCTGCTTGTGGACGGAGAGATGGTGAAAAAGGCCAACTGTAGAATACACGGCAGTATTATGGAGCCCCCCACCTGAAAAATGGATATTGGCTTATGAGAAAGAGTTCAATGAGCAACTACAATATGCGCCGAAAATAGGACTCACTACCTACTACTGAAAATGGGACTTACTACTCTGAAAGGAAGAAGAATTATGATTATGCTGCACAACAGTGTAACAGTTAATCAAGAATGATTTTATATCTTTATAAGTAAAGAGACATGGCTGGATGTAAAAATATTTAGCTTTCCAAACAGAGCTATAGAGTTTGGTAGAACCTTCCCAATAGTGTGGTGTGTTAGAAATGTGTATCACTTGAAAAAGTCATATGGCAATCATAATTGGCACAGACACAAACAAACACACACACACACACACACACACACACATACATACACACACACACACTTGCACATATGAAAGCAAATATTAGTCCTCACCCATATCAGGGGTTCTCAACCTTTTAAATCTTAAATACCTCTTGAAGTTCTTCAGTGTTGGCCACATAC
>BOPN01002282.1:15000-25000 GCA_017312705.2 Penaeus japonicus | reverse complement strand
TTACTGTCGCAAAAAGACTTGCTTTAATTGGAGACCTTTCATGCTCCAGACAAACATTTTTTTTTTTTTTTTCTATATTCATTTTTGTTCCTGACTTCAATTCATGTAACAGCTCCCTGTTCTCTTTTCTCAAATTTTTCTTTTACATTTACGTATTTTCACTTTTCACGGTTTGGCAGGTCTCTGGCTCTATTGATTACATCGGTTGTCAATTGTTTTGTCAGAAATGTCATTTTCAGAGGGCGTTTCTTGCCCTTTTAGAATGACCCTATCCTTTTGTGTGCTATGTTCTTTTCAGAGCCTTTGAGATCTAGAGCCTTGTGGATGCAATTTTTCCATTAGATTGCTTCTGCCGTCTTCTACCCTTTTTCCATGGCCTAGTATGTCAATATCTATATTGACATGAGCTAAGTTTGCAATGTTCTTCGGATGTTGACCAAGTTGTGACCTGAATTCGTTTTTTCGTTATAGTGTCAGCAAGCTGAGTTTCTTCTTCTTATTATTATTAACTCTTTCTTCTTCCTTCGTTTATTTTTGTCACATTAGCAAATGTAGCTTTTAATGCTTTGCCTCTTCACTATCTCTATATATGCCTTGAGTACTTCTTCAACCTCTTCTTGTAAATAATTTGCTTCTATTTAGGGAACTTTTCTACCTTGGCTTCAACTTTTACCTTTTTCCTGGGTCTATTTATTTCTTGATGCCCTCTATTGATAATTGCGTTTCTACTTAGATTTTCTAATATTTCCTTCAGATTTATATTTTCTTCATATATAGCATCTTCTGCCAACTTTTTGTTTTTATTCTGATGGTAAGTTGAAAAAAAGTACAGACAAAATATTGAAATTATTATTCTAGGTGGGTGCCTCTATGCAGGAAATGCTTACTCCACCCTCACTCTTTCTTCCCTTTCCTATAAATCTTAAAGCAGGACTTTTTTTTTTTTTTTTTTTTTTTTTTTTTTTTTTTTTTTTTTTTTTTTTTTTTTTTTTTTTTTTTTTTTTTTTTTAAGGGAATCATGCACATTTAGATAAGTCATATTTATCAGTATCAACCGTCCATTTACCTATTCTCTTTGTATTTTAATAAGAAGTAAGAGTTTGATTGCACGATGCGCCGAACCGGTTCTCAGTTTTTTTTTTCTTTTTTATTTATTTTTTTTTTTTTTTGTGTGTGTGAAAATGTGTGTGTGTGTGTGTATTATTTTATAGCTGCTTTATATATAAACATATATACGTATTACAATGTGGATCTATTCTGCGACGAAGGAAAACCAGTGAATTAGTATTCCTTCTTCTCATTATTAAGAGAGATAACACGAAAAACAGTGTATAAGGGAGACAATATAAAGTATCATTACTTATAACAACAGATATCAGTGGTTATCTAACTATAAGGACATCAGTGAATGATGTCCAAGTGGTAAATATCACAGTGTGTGTGTGTGTGTGCGTACGTTCGCATGTCAGGGTTCCTCTTTAAGCATTCTCTTTGTCAGTTTTCCTTTCCTTTATACTGAAAGGATGGCGTCCTTCTTTGTGAAGTCGTGCCACCAAAGTCACGGGTCGTTATCTGGGCTAAGAGGACAGGCGAATGGAGGAGGGAGGAAAGAGGATAAATGAATGAATAATATGGACCCTGATGGAAGAGCTCTCAGGACTGAGAACAGTATATTATCTATTATGTAAATTAGTACGTTTAACTTTTTTTATTCCTTTCATTAAGTGACTGAAATATATCATTTTACAACTTTGCAAATAAATCAAGACGAACAAAAATTAATATTGTGACACAGAAAAATACCAATTATCACTTTTTTGCATATATCAATATACAATCATATGATCTAATTCTATAATGTCAAACATATAGCCAAACACGCACATCATAAATATGTATATGTATATATATATATATATATATATATATATATATATATATATATATATATATATGTATATATATATATATATATATATATATATATATATGTGACTTAAATTTCTAGTTCATTCCTTCCGAGTTCCCACGGGAATTGTCTGTAAAACCTCGCTATCACTCCTTTGCTAAATAGTATATAGGTAACTTCCATGGTGGTTGTAAGGCACCTGGTTATATGATCCTTTTGTTGGGTCGCGTAGTGTAATGCTTAGGAGCCAGGATTGTCATTCTGATGGCCCGGGTTCGAGTCTCAGTCAGGGTGGTAAAATTTGTATTTCCATATTTAATACTTTACTGCGTTCACCATCTTTCTCACACAGATATAACCTCGGTAACCTGATTTGTGACTTGAATTTCTATTTCATTCCAGCTGAGTGCCCACACTATCCCTCCTCTGGGAAAGAGTATTTAGGTAACTTCCATGGTGGTTATAAGGCACCTGGTTAGATTATTCTTTTGTTGGGTCGTGTAGTATAATGGCTAGGAGCCGGGATTGTCATTCTGATGACCCGGGTTCGAGTCTCGTTCAGGGAGGTAAAATTTGTGTATACATATATATATATATATATATTTATATATATATATATATATATATATATATATATATATATATATATATATATATATATATATATATATATATATATATATATATATATACATACACGCAAATACACAATTATATGTATGTTTATCTATATTTATATAGATTATATATATATATATATATATATATATATATATATATATATATATGTGTATATATATAAATATATATATATATATATAATATATATATACATATATATATATATATATAATGTTTATGATAATTTGATATGATATATATATAAATATATATTTATATATATGTATATATATATATATATATATATATATATATATATATATATATATATATGAATAATATATATATATATATATATATATATATATATATATATATATATATATATATATATATATATAATATGCATAATAACAGTAATGAAGTCATTATATGCTTTTCATCTATTAATAAACATTGAGTGAGTGAAGTTCCAACAGATTCTGTAATTGTACAAACAAATTAACGCAAAATGATATAATTCAAAAAGAGAATAATACCAATCATCACTGGCTTAGCATATATCAATGTGCAATTTAATCATAATCCAATGTTGCTGATTAAGTCAATCAAATGACCATACACTCATATCATGGTATCTCGCGCCAGAATGATGACACAGGTCAAAGCTTCCTTTCTACCCTAGCATCCACTTCGAATCTGCAAGTCATTCAGACTTTATGATACGATTAATTGACTGAAATTTATTAACAAACTATTAATCTACAAACCTTAATAGAATAACATGTCCCCGCAGCAGGTCCCTCGAGACAAAAAGTTTAAACACACCTTCACCTATAGTTTAAAATACTCTTTCTAGACCTCACGAAAGTTCATTGTTTTATCAATTATATTTTCAAGAATAATTAACGTTTCTATGGAGTTCCTACCTGACAATCATAGATTAAGATTTTATAGAAAACATAGGTCTAAAACGAGGAAAAATTCATGATTCCCGGTCGTTCTGGGTCATAAACAACGCTTCCTCCAGCAGATGAAAACCTACTTGCATATTGCTCAGTTCGGAAACGGAACACTCACATATATATAGATATATATGTTCAATATCATGATATTATAAAATTCTTTTTTTCTTAGCCAAAATAATGCAAGTTCAGATATTCTTTATGTAGCGTATCAATTGTATGACAGGGGCCCCGCACTACCAACCCCTTCCTCGAAGCTGGCAAAATGGGATGCAAGTATGAACTTGATCAGACCCCTGCAATCATATCCCCGTGAAATATGGTAGCGTGGAAGATGGGAATCTGAATAAAAACAGAATGGGGTATATATATATATATATATATATATATACATATATATGTATATATATATATATATATATATATATATATATATATATATATATATATATATATACATATATATATATATATATATATATATATATATATATATATATATATATATATATATATATGTGTGTGTGTGTGTGTGTGTGTGTGTGTGTGTGTGTGTGTGTGTGTGTGTGTATATATATGTATGTATGTATATATATATATATATATATATATATATATATTATATATAATATATGTATATATATATATAATATTTATATATATATATAATATATATATATATATATATATATATATATATATATATATATATATATATATATATATATATATATTTATATTCATCATCATCATCGTCAGTCTGTATCATTCCACTGCAGGACGTAGGCCTATCTCAATTTTTTTTCCAATAGCGAAATCCGCTAAGTCATCACGCCATCTTGTCACTGATATTGCTCTTGGTCTCTTTGTGCCGTTTATTTCTCACTCTGTTGTTTTCTTTGACCACCTGTTTCTGTCTCCGATATATATGACCTGGTTACTGTCACGTTTTTTTTTTTTTTTTGTTCTTAAGTATATCCTCTATTTTTGTCTGTTGCCTGATCCATGTAGCTCTTTTTCTGTTTCTTAAGCTAACTCCTATCATGAGTCTTTCCATTCCTCTATGAGCACTTTAGTCGTACTCCAAGTTTCTGACCCATATGATAGGAGAAGGAGGACACATTGGTTAAAAACCTCTCTCTTTAGACATAATGGCAGACGACCTTGTCATATATTATTTTCTGTACCGAAGGCACTCCAACCTAGCCTGATTCACCGCTGTATCTCGGCTTCACAGGATGTATTCGTCTGGATAAGTTGCCCCAGGTGTACATACTCGTTTATAACTTCTAGAACCTCACCCTGCACTTGTATTTGCTTAACTGGGGTTCGACTGTTGAACAAGACTTATGTCTTTTTCATTTTCATTTTAAGGCCAATTTTCAGACCTTCCCTATTCAAATCGCTTAGCAATTGTTGTATTTCATCTGCTGACTCGCCGAAAAGAACAATGTCATCTGCAAATCTTAATTTGCTGAAGTTTTCATCTCCAATTTTAATCCCTTTCTCCTTCCAGTCTAATTTCTTGAATATTTCCTCTAGTCAAGCTGTAAACAGCTTTGGTGAGATGGTGTCGCCCTGCTTTTTTATTGGTAGTTTATCGGTTTCTGTGTGGATTTTAATTATCACTGTACCATCTCTAGATATATCCTCTAATAATCTACATTATATTTCCTATGCTCCTTGTTTATGAATTACTTCTAGTACTGCCGACATCTGTACCGAGTCGAATGCCTTTTCGTAATCTAAGAATGCCATTCACAGAAGCTTCTTGTATTCCTTTCATTTCTCTCTTATTTGAGCTAGTGTGTGGATATGGTCTGTAGTTGAAAATCCACTGTGGAAGCCAGCCTATTCACTGGGTTGTTTTGAATCTAATGTATTGGTGATGCAGGATATGATGATTTTAGTTTATAGATTATAGGAAGGAGGCTTATAGATCTTTTTTTTCCAGGATTTTGGGGTATTACCGCCGCTTAGACATTTGTTCAAGAGATTGGCCATTTTTCCTGCCGCAATATCTCCGGCATTTTGAATAAGATCTACACTAATGCCATCTTTTCTTGGTGTTTTTCCTCTCTTAATATAATTTAGTGCCCTTTTTATTTCCTCTACTGTAATGTTTGGGACGTCTCCAATTGTTGTGATTGCCTCCATTCGTGGTTGATTGAGTGGTATAAGTTGCAGTAGAAGTCATCTACTACTTTGATAATTTCATTTTATTTGTGTGTCACCTCTTCATTGGTTTTCTTTACTGTATACATTCTGAGCCTCCTCTTTACTGTCTTCACGCTGCTGCCCGAAAGCAGATTCTATTTTGTCTCTGATTGATATTATATTTATGTCGCTACTCTGTTTTATAAGCTTTTTTTTCGTTCATTTGGTCTATGTATACTTCGAGTGCTGAGTATCTGTTTTGGATGTTAAGACTAAATTCTGTCGCTCTATTGTTAATGTTAGTTAGATTAACGAGAAGCTTCTGTATGAGCTTATTCCATTCTCTTCTCAGCAGTAATTTAACTAGACTTTTGACTATCTATGGTTGCTACCTACATTTACTTTATTCATAATGCTTACGTCTTGTACAATGCCTGTTGGTGAAGTCAACTTCGTTTTTAATACCGGATGAGGATTTTTATGTTCAATTCTTCGCGGGTCTCTTGTCGATGAACCTATTCATAATTTTAAGGGATCGAACTTCGACGAATTTTATTTGCGTTTGTCCTCTCTCATTTCTGTTACCTATTCTATGTTTCCCAGCTGAAGTGTCCCTATTCTGGCATTAAAATCTCCCATAACCACGGTAAAACGTATTTTGCTCTATCGGTAGCAGCTTGCACATCTTCATAGAAGCTTTATCTCCTCATCATTATGGCAGTAGTTAGGAGCGTATACTGAATGATTTATAGGCTATATATTTTGTTTAGCTTCACTTTAGGTCACACTGTAGAATTTTATGATATTCTTTTCGAGGCACTTATTGACTAAGAAATCTACTCCTAATTCTTGTTTGCTGTCCAGAAATTTACTTCTCTAATATAGCAAATGTCAATCATATAGTATTTTCTGTTCTTCGCCTAGTCTTCTAACTTCAGAAAGTCCAACATTTTTCCCATCAAAAGATCAGATTCTTTTCTAGAACTCCTAACATTGTATGTGCATAGCTTATTCAGCGTAAAGTACTCTGGGTTTAATCGGATATTTATCACCCTCTGCTCCACAGCAACCCTGATTACCGCCATAGCCAAGTACCCCTTCACTTCCTGGGAATGAGGGCCGTTGTCTTGACTGGGAAATCATATTTAAGCGGGGTATGTCCAGATACCCACACCTACTGGTCTTAATTGTAATTTAGTCGGGGGGGGGGGGGGGGGGGAAATTTAGTCAGGAGACTACCATTAATCTCCAATAGCATGTTTGAGATTGTCTCGCACTGTATTAGGAGATCATTGAATCCTCCGATCTAGCTCACTACCTATCGGTCTACTCAGTGAGAATAGGAATTTATTTCATATACATGCACTCGCACATGATACATTTTCACACGCTCACACAAGCACAACCGGACACATATACGTGTCTATATATAGAATGCGCCTAAGCATGCACAGTGTAAACATATATGAATATATAAATATACAATTATACGCACGTTCCAAGCGATGTGTACAAGCCTACATATGTGTACAGATACCCTTGTGCATCTCGTGGTTTGTGCTTCCTACAACATATATATATATATATATACATATATATATATATATATATATATATATATATAACACTTCTTACGTATATGAACAATGTCTACACATGAGTTTGTGCATCCTTTAGGGATAGATTTTTGTCTGGCGAATCTTCCGTCGCAAAGTGATTGAATGATTAGATTTATGAACACTTAAATCATGCCATATGCGAATCTGTATTATAATGTACTTACGAACATATATATATATATATATTTATATATATATATATATATATATATGTATATATGTATATATATGTATATATATATATATATATATATATATATATATATATATAAGCACATGCTTTAGATGGATGCCTTAGAAACAATATATCGAATTAAAAATCTGACCATTAATAAGATATTCAGTAGAAATAACGAAAATGCTTGATAATACGACAGGCATGTCTAGTAATGTCTCAACAAGCTTGTAATTTGGCTCCACACAGCCTTCCTTTGCCGCTCCAGCGTCGCCGGCGGGGTAACCCTAAGACGTTTACACAAACAACGAATCCGGAGGCAGCTCCCGCGCGGGTTTACTGAAGGCGCTTTGTGTAGACAGGACGACCGCCGACGTTGCGACAGATCATTTTGACATTACCAGTATGAACAATTATTCAATGCTGGTTTCAGAAACGAAATGCGCTAATAGCAATCGAAATTAGCATTTGATATGGAAAAAGTAAATCGAGCTGAATATTACAGAGTAAAAATACAGTGGAATAATTTTCAAAACTGCGTGCAAACCGAAAGTCAAAATGAACTTTATATATATCTATCAGCCCAAAGCCAGGTAAGGTGCAATAAAAACATTGAATAAAATGCAAGGTGATGTTGGTAACACATTTTCTTTACTTAACAAACAAAGGCACTGTAAACAACAATGGTAAAATACATATTGATATTATTTAAAGATTAGACCAAAGTAGTTGTACTTATATCATAAGTGGAAATACCCAAAATACGGTGAATTGAATACTATATTTAATTTGACTATAAAAATAGATAAATGTGCACGAAATCAAACCAAAGAGAGACATCATAAAAGGGGCGAAGGAACGGGTCTCGTTCGGTCCTCTGCTCAAAGGGTTCGAAACCTTTTGAATAATGGTTTCAAGTTGTCTCGGTGTATTATATGGTGACTAACGTATTTAAAAGTATATAAGCGATAAAAAATCTTACTAAGGTTTACTGGACGATAAAAGAGTTTATATAACAAGGTTTGGCAGTGTATTAGTGTGTGGGAATATTGTTTGCCAAAATGCCCACTTCTGGATCCCATATGTATTGGCTGTATAGAAAAAATAATAACCTTACGAAATTAAGCCAAATTTCGTAAATATAATCATCTCGCTAATGATGAAAGCATGAATGGATGGTAATTCAGGGAGGTACAGAGGAGTCCTTCCACCAACGAAATTTCGTGGTAACCCAGCATCCATTGACAGTCTCTGGTAGCCGAGTCTCGCATTGTATTGCAGGGGAGGGCATCAGCTCAACATAGTCACAATTGCGTGTCAGATCATACACGAGTGGAAAGTCTGTGGATTTTTTATGATGATCTTTCCTTGTTACCGAGGAATTTTTCATCAATACAGGGATTTGCATTGCTGGAACAGACATTATTTTTATTGAAAAAAGGAAAGTGAAAACGAAATAGTTTAAGTGATTTATATCGGTTTCTGTCTAGATATGGATACTGATGAAGAGTATGATAATGATGTGATAATAGTGATAAAGATGATTTTAATGGTAATAAGAATACAAACTATAATACTAATGATGATGATAATAATAATAATCATTATGATCTGTAGTAGCAGTAGTATAACAATGACAGTCATAATAATAATAATAATAATAACAATAATAATGAAAGAGTAAATATGTTTGCGTAAGTGACGTAATTCCCCAAGAGAATTTATGACAGGTTGTAAATATTTTAATATCTGCCGGAAAGCCTATGATCAGTATTGTAAAAAAAACAAACAAAAAACAAGGACCTGCCACGAACTGATATTGGATTTCCATAGAGTCAACGAGCCTTCATTTGCAATCAACAGTTTTTATCAGAGGTTGACTGTCAATGGCGTCAATAATTACCCTAGCATTTTAAGCCTATTTTTTATAGATCACTTATGAATTTGTATCTCATATCTGGGCATTGCTAAATGGACAGGAAACATGACGAAAACGTTTTATATTTTTCGGTAAAAGTAGCTTTTGTCTTGCCTCGCTATTTTTTGTCGGTGTTTGGTTTCTGCCATTACTCACTTCTCAGTTTGTTTTATTTCTCTCTATCTCTCTCTCTCTCTCTCTCTCTCTCTCTCTCTCTCTCTCTCTATATATATATATATATATAAAAAAATACATATACGCAAATATGTATTCATAAATAAGACACAACCACAATAAGAACGTAAATGAAGTCGTAACTTTCTGAAGTCCTGCAGACTTCTTTATCGGACGAGTAACCTTTTTGGCTTCATTCGTCCGAAGAGGAAATCCAAAGGATTACGAAAAGTTACGACTTCTTTTACGTTCTTACTATGGCTGTGTCTTATCAATCTGTGTACACGTTACTGTGTTTTGTTTTATACATATTCATATATATATATATATATATATATATATATATATATATATATATATATATATATGTATATATATACATGTATGTATGTATGTATGTATAATGTATACATTTCTTTTCAGTAAGCTCATATATTCGTGATTTTTTAATATGTTGCTTCA
>BOPN01002281.1:160093-162593 GCA_017312705.2 Penaeus japonicus | reverse complement strand
TTCAGGATGACTTAATTCTTGAGTCTTTTCATATACATACATAGCATTTAGGAGTAATTAATCAACTTTTCAAGCAAAAAACAGTTACTGATGATATACCTTCTCTTAACTCATGATATATACCTATTTGCCTTAAGAATTCCAAACTTTGGGTACATTTGCTGGAAGTACACCATATCGGTGTGTGGTGATGGTTGTGGTGGTAGTAATGACCACGGTAATATGATAGTGGGGGTAGTAATAGTCATGGTAGCGCCAGTGGGACTGCCATGGAGGCGATGGTATGGACAGTGCTGCAGCAAAAAGGCAGAACGCATTAACTCCAAAATCGATGTTTTGAGAAAATCGATGTTAAAGGTTTGGCTGCATGTATATTTACTCCTATCATTGTTATCGATAGACAAAACTGACCATACCTTTATTGACATTTAGACACCATGATGGTTGTTTCAAAATTCGTCTTTAAATGTTGATTCCACAGATACCAAATTCATAAAAATCGCATTTTTGGAGTTAATGCGTTCTGCCTTTTCAGTGCAGAGTGGTAGCTGTGGTGGAGTAGGGGACGATGAAGCTATGATGGTAGTGATAATCGAAGTCGTGTAGTTGCTGTTAGGGGAAATGAAGACCGTGGTGTTCTGGCACAGAAATAGGAAAATAAAAAAGACCTTTAGTACGTAGTTCGTAAGGCAGAACCTGTCGCCTCTCTCTCGCAAGTGGTCGCGTCGCTCCTTCCATCTGCGCACCGGAGTCCTTGGCCATCTGCATGGGTCTCCAGGAAGCCTCTCGTTACACGCCAGGATCTCCTTGGCGCTCACAAGGGCGTCTGGGGAAGGAGGTGGAGGGTGGAGGGGGGGGTAAGGAAGGAGTTTGTGATGATGATGATGATGATGATGATACTGAAGATGATGGAGGTGGAGACGATAGAGATGATAATGATAAGAAGGATACTAGTAATGATAATAATCATAATGATAATAATGGTATAACAAACAAAATGGCGAAACTGATTATGATGAATAGTAGTGGAAGAAAACGAAGGAAGTGACGGCGGCGAGGAGAAAGAGAAAGAAGAAGAGGGATGAGAGAAGAAGGAACGTCTGAAGAGGCGCCAGGAGAGAGCCTGATCGAACGGGAGGGAACAAGAGACCAAGAGAGGGTGCGACGGGGGGGGGGGGAGAAGGGGAGGAGCGAGAACAAAGACTTCCTTCGCTCGAAAACCCAGACTCCCCCCCCCCCCCCCCCCCCCCCACCCCGTTATAATACACCTCAGATGATGCCTTTGATTAAGGACAACAGAGTGACAATGTGCTTCCTTCAAGCCCCCCTTCCCCGACCTTCTTCCAAGCGTCATGCACACCCTCTCCCTCTATCCGTTGCTATGCACATTTTATCTCTTTTTATCTTGTGCCCGAAATCCCACCACTGCCAGGCCTTTACTCCTCCTCCTCCCCCCCCCCCCCCCCCCACCACCACCTCAAGCCCATGACAAGCCCCTGACTCCCGTAGATAAACCCTCATAGATCCACTTTCTAGACCCCATCTCCCCTAGACCCCATTTGAAGCCCTCTTGGAACCCCTTTTCAGAACCAGCCCCCCCCCCCCCCCCTCTGCACCCGTTTTTAAGGCCCCTTCCAGGCCCCTCCTTTCCTTCTGGACCCCCTCCGAAACCCAAGACCCCGCGCCCCTATGGCTGAGGGTGAGTGGCGTCCCCTTCGCGTCGCCCTTTCCCTCACATCAAGAACGAGCAGACAACGAACGCCGGGAATTGCGATTGATTTCGCTAATCGGGAAATGCGTTATATAAATGCCTTAGACACGATGTCGTTGTGGTTCTTGTGTTGATGCTTGCTTTCTTTCTTTTTTCTTTCTTTCTTTCTTTCTTTCTTTCTTTCTTCGTCATCGTCGAATAGCGAAAACCGGGAACAAATAACATTTAGTTTCACTATGAATTACATTGCTTGATTGATTTCACACAGTTGATAAGTGCAAAAATGTATCAGATTACGAGTAAAAGGTAACCATTCAATTACTGAGGGCCACACGAAGCGCAAGAGGAGATTAAACCGATCTGTTAGCGCTCGGGGCGGTGGGAAGGGAAATGGGGGACAGGGGAGGCGGAAGTAGAAGGGAGAGGAGTACAGGGGTGCAGATGAGACAGGTGGAAGAAGAAAGGGGAAACAAAAGAGAGCAGAAGGGGCAGCGGCACGGGGGGGGGTTGAGAAGGAGGTGCGAAGGGAGCGAAGTCAGGGCACCTGGGCGGAGAAACTGCCATTATTCGGTTAAGGATCCTGTGTGGGAGCTGGGGGAGGGATGGGAGGAAGGGGGGGAGAGAGGGAATGAGAGGGAGGAGGGATGGGAGGAGGAAGGGGGGAGAAGAGAGAATGAGAGGGAGGGGGGAGGAGGAAGGGGGGAAGAGAGAGAATGAGAGGGAGGGGGGAGGAGGAAGGGGGGCAGAGAGAGAATGAGAGGGAGGGATGGGAGGGAGGGGGGAAGAGAG
>BOPN01002281.1:142593-147593 GCA_017312705.2 Penaeus japonicus | reverse complement strand
AAATTGATAAAAAAAATAAGGACTCTTCAATCTCTCAAATAGCCCACTAGCAGAGAATGAAAAAGATACTCTATCATTTGGGTTAGATTTTTTTTATAGCCTAATAAATCGCGGTTGGTCAAGTTTTTATCCACTTTGAAAGAATGTGTCACATGTTTAAAGAGAATGGATACCGTGGCAATATAATCTCCAAAACACTGAGGTTATTCTTAAACAATAAAGCACGTTTATTTAACTACATCAAACTCCCTGGTTGTGGACACTTGAGATACTGAAACATTCCTTTCCTCAAATAAAATTTAATATAGTTTATAAAAAATAACCACACTACCGGCACTTTTTTTAAAGGAAGAGAGAACCCTTCCCTTCAGAACTATGTTCAAACATAGTACATATATATAGCTGTCCTAGTTAACAATACTAGGTATAATAGATCACCTTTCCGTTGGTAAAGGTGTCCCTGTTCATCCATAAGAGGAAACCCGAGTTCAACAACCACTTAGAGCTTGACAACTATTCACCATATAATCCTGTCAAATTCAACAACCACTTAGAGCTTGACAACTATTCACCATATAATCCTGTCGAATTCAACAACCACTTAGAGCTTGACAACTATTCACCATATAATCCTGTCGAATTCAACAACCACTTAGAACTTGACAACTATTCACCATATAATCCTGTCGAATTCAACAACCACTTAGAGCTTGACAACTATTCACCATATAATCCTGTGACCTCTACTGACCTCTTTACATGTTAAGGTGTGTTTTAAAATGTTACGGTGTTGTCAAATATCTACGCTATTTTTACTTCATTTTCGTTACTTGTTACCATATACTGAGACCTTTTGAACCATAGTTACGTTATTCAGCTCTAACGGCTTGCATTTGGTTGTTGTTCTCTTATAGCATTGATGAAGAATGGAGTCTTCGAGACGTTTGGAAGTAAAGATGTTCAGCACAGCTCTGGTTATTTTGTTTGGTTATATATATATATATATATATATATATATTATATATATATATATATATATATATATATATATATATATATATATGTGTGTGTGTGTGTGTGTGTGTGTGTGTGTGTGTGTGTGTGTGTGTGTGTGTGTGTGTACACATATATATATTCTCACACACATGTGTATGCATATATCATGTAATATATATATGTATATATTTTTGTGTATACATATATGTATATGTGTGTGTGTGCGTGTGTGTGCGTGCGTGCGTGCATATGTGTGTGGGCGTGCGTACGTGCGTGCATACGTGTGTGTGACTGATACACTGAGACAAAGCACATCGAATGACGAATACACAACACGGACTCGCCGACCATCCGCAGGACAGCCTTGCGACGTGGCCCATTCGGCAAGCAAAGAGCGAGGCTGGAGGCAGGGCGAGACTCGTTGCCCTTCGGCCGCGGAGGGAAGGCTCGGGAGACAGAGACTGAGACCGCATTTCATGAGGACGCACATGAAAATGCATAGGACGGCCAAAGACATGGTGATGCGAGGGCCTCCCACTGCCAACACGTGTCTTCCTGTTTATGGCCACCGCTTGGCAGTGGCTGCACACGCCACTACAACAATAATGATAATGGGGGTGGAAATAATGAGTATATACGTAGCATTGATAAACCTGTTATTATCATTATTAATGATAACAACAGGACTACTATAAAAGGTTGATGATAACAACTACTGTTACATAGCCAGTGTTTATCTCATTATCATTATTAGATGATAATAATGATAATTTGAATCATCAATATGATCATATCATCAACCTCATGAATATCATTACTGTTATGATCTTCATTGTCATTATTATTTTTTTATCCTTATTTTTATTGTTGTTTTTTCATCATTTTGTTATAAAATTATGAACATCTTCCTTATCTTAAATGTTATCATCAGTTATCAATCTCAGCATTTGCATATTAAGATTGTTATCATTATCATAATCATTGATGTTATCTACACTGTCATTATTGTTGTTATTGTTGTTATCACACATAATATCATCATTATTACTTTATTATTATCCTAATTATCATTATTATTACCATTTTTGGTTTCATTATCCTTATTCCTTTATCATTATCATCATTATAATTGCTATTGTCATTATCATCATTGCAACTACTACTACCATTATTGTTATTATCATTATCATTATTACTTTACCATCAGTATCATTGACATCATTATCATCATTCTCACCACTATTCTTGTTATCATCATCGTAATTGTTATCATTATTTTTTATTATTTCTATTTTTGTTATTCGTATTATTGTTAATATCATTACTATCATTATAATAATCTAACTCGCCATTACCATTTTTATCATCATAATCATTATTACTATTTTTATTATCATTTTTATTATCATCATTATAGCTGTTGTTATTGATGTTATTTCTATTATTATTGTTATTATCATTACTGTTATCATCATTTGTATTGTCATTATCATTATTGATATTATTAGTACTCTCACATTGTTATCATCATTATTATTAAGATCATTATCATTACCACTGGTCTTCCCATCATCATTACAACTATTGTTATTACTTTTATCAGTCTTCCTGTTATCACTAGCATTATTATTGTAGATAGTGCTGTTGTTATCAATATCATTATGTTAACATCTAAATCATAGCGCATTGGCATTACGATTTATCATAAATGTCGTTACCAATATTATTATCATCCTCAACATTGTCATAGTATTATTATCGTATATAATTCATTATCATCACGACCTTCATTATCATCATCGTCGCCAATATCATCATCGCCAACGTGTTTATTTCAGAAGCGGTTATCATATTTGAACTATTAGGATTATAGACATTATTCAATTTCCCACTGCTATTACTGTTATGTCGATCATTAGCATAATACTGATAATTATTATTTTACTCTCGTTGATATATATCCATACCATTACAATACATATTTCCTCAGTGCTATCCCTCCTAAACTCTCATCGCTTCATGTCTCACAACAGGTGCTGCAATTTGCAATCGTCTGCAAAAAGGGGATTCAAGCAGCAGCACCTCGCTCTTTTCCAAGGGCGACATTACGAGGCAAGCAAAGACGAGGCCGTTTTGACGCTTGTACGCTCATGGAGGCCTTTGACGTCGAGTTCTTCTGTGAGGATACCTATGTTACCTCATCCTTTTGAGATGTACGTAATCACTTGTCTCAATAAACTCGTCAAAGTCAGCCCGTAGTAAAGAACCTGTGGGGTGGGGCGTCGGGAAAATGTGACGGGTGTCGGGTGTAGGGCGTAGGACATTTTATCCTACGCCCTACACCCGACACCCATCACATTTTCTATTTTATTTTATTTATCCTATTTTATTTTATTTAACCTATTTTATTTTATTTATCCGTCACATTTTATCCTACGCCCTACACCCGACACCCGTCACATTTTCCCGACGCCCCACCCCACAGGTTCTTTACTACGGGCTGTCTTCTGGACACGCTCTCGGCACCGGAGCGGATGGATCATGAACACCTGTTACTCGTTCAGAGGTATAGCATCCTATGTCGTTGTATTAGTAAATATGTTCAACCTGGCTGACTGCCATGAGATTATCTTGGATTACATGTCTACGCCTTGACGTGATTATGTATTTTACTCACGAAAGAGAGAGTGAAAGGTCATCTTAACGATATAACAAAAAGGAAAAGTAATAAGGGAATATCCAGCAACTCCAGAGGAAATAATTTCTTCTGACGCAGCCCAGAAATTGCATAAGAGTTATTGTGGATTCGTGGCGATTAGTCCCGCAATCAACTCCGATTCTCTACTCCGAGTTGATTGTGACTTGTTAGTGTGGAGGCGGCTGTGGATGCGCCTTATTCCCAGTTTCTGGTTAAAGGATTTTTATACTAAAGGACATTAGAATTGTTAATTAAGTAGAAACATATCTGAAGGAATTTCAAATCTCCGATCACTAACTAAAGCATTCACTTGCGGCGTTTCCCCCTGTGGCTTCCATGCAGCCACGTAGAAATTTGGAATCGGCACCAGAACCTGAAAAAGAAAAAGTCGGCTTTGTTCCGACTTTTAGGAGCCTTTCATGACGTGACTCCGAGTGACATCATAGTCGTGACGTTAGTTCTAAAAGCGACAGCTCTTGTAGCGATGATAATATCAATTATATAATGGTATTAATAAGAAGTCATTGACGGTTTGTGATAAGATAAATGGAGGCTCTGCAAGGTTCGCAATCAAAAGAGGAAAAAAAAGAAGGCACTATCAAATAGAAACAACGGACTGTATATTCGCGACATCAATTACTAGCAGCCATGAATCCTGCAGAAACTAAGAAAGTCTAATTTGGCATAGCTTTACCATCGAACTGAAAACAAAAATCGTCACATCTGGTCACCAACAGAACGTTTTTCAATTTGACCGGAGGCAGGCAACGCGAGCCAGCACTAATCGTAATAATAAATAAGAAAGACATTCCGACAAAACACTATTGCGAAGGCGCCCCGTCTCGAACTTCCCCTCCATCCCATTTCGGAAATCCTACAACCGCCATCGCCGCAGCCTCGCCGCTCCAGACCGGCGAAATCTGGATTTTGGATGAGCTTGGGGCTCCTGCGCGCGCCTCCAGGAAAGCCAGCCGCCCCATGAGTCACTTGCTACCCGACCCAAGGCGCTTGCGACAAGTGGATGGAATGGCGCTTTGTTCAAGGATGCTGTTGTATGTCATTGTATTCTCTCTGTCTGTTTCTCACTCTCTGTCTCTCTGTCTCTCTGTCTCTCTCTCTCTCTCTCTTTCTCATTCTCTCTCTCTCTCTCTCTCTCTCTCTCTCTCTCTCTCTCTCTCTCTCTCTCTCTCTCTCTCTCTCTCTCTCTCTCTCTCTCTCTCTCTCTCTCTCTCTCTCTCTCTCTCTCTCTCTCTCTCTCTCTCTCTCTCTCTCTCTCTCTCTCTCTCTCTCTCTCTCTCTCTCTCTC
>BOPN01002281.1:135093-137593 GCA_017312705.2 Penaeus japonicus | reverse complement strand
TATTGGCAAATCAAGTTATGGATGAGTGTGTGTTTGTAGCAGGGGGGGTGGGGGGAGTATGTTGCATGGATCATTCCACCTTTTTTTTCCCATTTCTACAGTAAAAGAATTGCCCCATCTTTTTCACTAACCGGGAGGCACTGACTGAGCCCTAGACAGGATGCTGTGGCACCACGTGCATCCGCGGGCTGTTCCTTGACGCCTTAAATCGCCAATTCATCACCAGTGTAATCATTAGACTTGACAGATGCTTGCGGGCGCTTTCAAAAATGCGTTTCCAGGGCATTCTGACCCGCACGCTCTGACCTTCAGCTCGTTTCCCGCCTTTCCTGTTCTCTTTATTATGTTTGTGACCTTTGCGGATTTTTTTCATTTTAATCATTCTTTCCGAGCTGCTCAGGGCATGACCTAGAAAGGCGCCGATCTCCACCGCTGCCATCTTGCCCAAATCTAGCGCTGGTGAATGGGATTCTGCTGAGCCGGAGACGCACGTGCGTGTGTTTACGTTTGTGTGTAGTTGTTTGTGCGCTTGTTTGCGGATTTACTTGTGTTAGTTCTGGATTGTTTGATTGCGTGTTCTATTTTTTCGTGTGCGAGTCTGTGTTTAACTGATTTTATGTGTGTGTGTGTGTGTGTGTGTGTACTTATCTATGGTGGTTTTCAAGTATGTGATGTACTAGCATGTGCATATGCATTTGTATACTCACATGTGTGTGAGGAAATGTGCAGGCTTGTCGCTCTGAGCTATGATGCAATTTAGAGCATCGTTACAGCTGTCCGCATCTGTTCTGCAGTCCCATAAATTGGCACTGATTTCGAATACGATTTCATGATGCACATTACCAGTATTGGTGCATCCCCCCTCTGTCTGGACTTGCCCCTGTGTGATTAATCAGCCGTCAATCCCAAAATAAAACACGCGCGGGTCTTTACTGCTACGAGTGCTCCCTGTTGCGAGATCGAACTGTGATTCTGGATTCTGTGTTTTTTTTCGGTGCTCAAGGACCCCTGACTCCTGCCTCGGCGCCAGCGGAAGCTTTCTAAGGTTGGCATCCTTCTTAGAGGCAGGCGGGAGAGGAGGGTTCCTTCTACCTTTTCTCTTTCCTTTCACCTTTCTCCTTTCTTCATTCTCGCTTTCTATATCCTTATCCTTATCTCACCCCCCCCCCACTCTCTCTCTCTCTCTCTCTCTCTCTCTCTCTCTCTCTCTCTCTCTCTCTCTCTCTCTCTCTCTCTCTCTCTCTCTCTCTATCTCTCTATCTCTCTCTCTCTCTCTCTCTCTCTCTCTCTCTCTCTCTCTCTCTCTCTCTCTCTATCTCTCTCTATCTCTCTCTCTCTCTCTATCTCTCTCTATCTCTCTGTCTCCTTCCAACCGCTTCACGTAATCATTTCCCTCCTCCCCCTCCCCTTTCACTCCTCCCCCTCCCCTCCCTTCCATCCATCCTCCCCCTCCCCTTTCATCCCCCTTCCACTCCTCCCCCTCCCCTTTCAACCCCCTTCCCTCTTCCCTCCCCTCCCCTTCATCCCCCTTCCACTCCCTCCCCTCCTTTCAACCCCTTCCACTCCTCCCCCCCTCCCCTCCCCTTCCCCTCCCCTTTCAACCCTCCCCTCCCCCCTCCCCTCCATCCACTTCTCCCTCTCAACCTCAGTCGCAATGTCTATTAGGGACCCTGATTAGCTCAATGAACGATATCCTCTGTGTTTTACAAAGGACGTTTCCTTCTCTCTGCGTACATGCATAAAAGAAGGGGAACGTTTACAGTGCGCTGTGCTTTTGTTTTTGTTTTCAGTGTGTGAGTATGTGCGCGCGCATGTGATTGTGAAAGTGAGAGAGAGAGAGAGTGTAGAGAGAGAGAGAGTGTGTGTGTTTCTGTGTGTGTGTGTGTGTGTTTTTGTGTGTGTGTGTGTGTGTGTGTGTGTGTGTTTGCTATTTTCCGTACACACGTGCATGCCAGTCTGATTTATGCATGCCCAAATTTACCATGTAGAGGAGGTAAGAATTCTTTATTCCTCAACCAATCAGCTGATCAGGCAGCCCCCTGTGAAGTAGGCGTTTTCGGTCACGTAGAGTTACTGCGGCGACCTTCCGAGTCTTTGGCGGAGGTCGACGAAAACGACGAAAGCGTCCTGTTGTTACCGGTCGCTGCGCTATTTGGTGCTTCCGAGTTTCCGTTTGTTGTGTTTGCCAATTGCCTGTTCATTTATGTGTGTATATGTGCACACCTTATCTCTAGATTATCTCTCTCTCTCTCACTCTCACTCTCTCTCCTCTCTCCTCTCTCTCTCTCTCTCTCTCTCTCTCATCTCTCCTTTCTCTCCTCTCTCCTTTCTCTCTCTCTCTCTCTCTCTCTCTCTCTCTCTCTCTCTCTCTCTCTCTCCTCTCACTCACTCACTCACTCTCTCTCTCTCACTCACTATCTATATATATATGTGTGTGTGTGTGTGTGTGTGTGTGTGTGTGTGTGTGTGTGTGTGTGTGTGTGTGTGTGTGTGTGTGTGT
>BOPN01002281.1:115093-120093 GCA_017312705.2 Penaeus japonicus | reverse complement strand
ATTTTCTCTTATGCGTAAAATGGATGGGGATTTCTGTAATGTTTTCATTTTTTCCATTTTTTATTTTATTTTCATTTTTCGCTCTTGTGCTAGAATTAAACTTGCCTTTGCTTGTTTTGTATTTTTGCATTTTTCAAATATCATATGTCTATTCATCCATTTCGCCATTCGCCTGTTTTTTCTCTTTCTTTCTCTACCTTCTAAGTTAATCCTTTTGCAAAAACTCTTTAGAAATATCCTATTTGAGTTACCTTTGTTATATTTCCCTTTCTATCTATCTCTATCTATCAATCTACCTAATTCTATACTTGTTCTCTCTCTCTCTCTCTCTCTCTCTCTCTCTCTCTCTCTCTCTCTCTCTCCCTCTCTCTCTCTCTCTCTCTCTCTCTCTCTCTCTCTCTCTCTCTCTCTCTCCCCTCCCTCCCTCCCTCCCTCCCTCCCTCCCTCCTCCTCCCTCCCTCCTCCTCCCTCCCTCTCCCTCCCTCCCTCCACCCCTCCCCCTATCTTCCAACTCTCTCTCTATCTCTTTCTCTCTCTCTCTACCTAACTCTATCTATACCTGCTCTCTATCTATACTCTCTCTCTCTCTATTTCTCTATTTCTCTCTCTCTTCTCCCTCCCCCTCCCTCCTGTGTTCCCCTTCACCTTCACATCCCCTACTCCTTATAAGGCAAGATAAGGTCAGGACTTCCCTAAATATAAAGGTCAGTTGCTAAAATAGTTGACCTTGTTTCGTGTTACGATTACGAGATAGGGAGAACCACCATGACCTTTGGTGTTTGTTTGTTTTTTCTTCTTCTTCTTCTAACGTCTTTGTGTCTGTCTTTGTTGCTTCTTATTTTTTCTCTCCCCTTTCTTCTATTTTCCCTCTACTTTTTTCTTCTTTTTTTTTTGGGGGGTGCATATTTTTATGATTGTGATTTTCTTTCTCCTCTATATTTATAATGTCTTTTCTGCTTTCTCCTTTCCTCACCTTAAATTTCTCTCCGTTTTGCTTCTCCTTCTTCTTCAGCCTCTTCCTCCCCGAGTGATAACTACAACTCTTCATCGAGTCAGACAAGGTGTCTGCATTAGGCACAGTTCGCATAATATCATTAATGATCGAACATCAACTTACTCTTCACCTTTAATGCAAGTATTCATTCATAACGAAGCTGAAAAAATGTGTTTCTATATTTTCTCTCTTCAATGACTTGGGTAGATATTCATTCATAACGAAGCTGAAAAATGTGTTTCTATATTTTCTCTCTCAATGACTTGGGTAGATATTCATTCATAACGAAGCTGAAAAATGTGTTTCTATATTTTTTCTTTTCAATGACTTGGTTAGTTAGGAGAGCAGATTGGCGATCGAGGATTTGTTACCGCGAGAATTCAAGCGGCAAATCAGCCTCTCAAAATAGCCCATGCGCAGGACACCAACCCCCGTGGAACCCGTCCTGGGCGGGGATTCCCCTCCCCGTCTTGGACCCCTTGCGGTGGGCGTCTGGGGTGGGCGGCTGGGCTCGCTCTCTCGCTCTCTCTCGCTCGCTCTCGCTCTCTCTCGCTCTCGACATGCACACACACACACGACATATGTGTGTGTGTGTGTCGGTAGACATACTAATGTGTGTTTGTGTGTGTGTATATATATATGTAGATAGATAGGTAGATACATACATACATACATATACATAAATATATATACATACATACATACGTACCTATACATACATACATGCATTTGTTTGTATGAGTATGTGGGACCCCCCCCCCTCCCCCGGACGCCCCTCCTCCTCCCCCGCGTGTGTGCGTGCGCGTGTGCATGCAAGGAGTCCTGGCAGAGGTAGCGGTGCTGGCCCTCGAGGCGTCCCGTGGCCCTTGGAGCGCGCTCAGGTGTGCAGTTGGCAGTGGCCGCGCTGGCGCTGCATCGCCTCTCTCTCTCCCTCACTCTCTTTGTATATATATATATATATATATATATATATATATATATATATATATATATATATATATATATAGAGAGAGAGAGAGAGAGAGAGAGAGAGAGAGAGAGAGAGAGAGAGAGAGAGAGAGAGAGATAGATATATATATATATATATATATATATACATACATACATATATACATACATACATATACATATATATATATATATATATATATATATATATATATATATATATATATATATGCATATACATATATATGCATATGCATATACATATATATACACTATCATAATTATATACTATCATAATGGCGCATATGATAGTACACACACACACACACAAAGCACACACGTGTGAATACACTCATATATACCGTATGTACATACTTAGCCTGTAATTCATGTTATTCAGACAAAACGCGGGTAAAAATGAGCATAGGGAAATTAATGAAAGCGAACCCAAACTATTGCAATAATACCATATCTTTTTGGTCTCTCTCTCTCTCTCTCTCTCTCTCTCTCTCTCTCTCTCTCTCTCTCTCTCTCTCTCTCTCTCTCTCTCTCTCTCTTCTTAGTATATCTACTTGTTTCCCTTCCTTTCCTCCTCCCTCGCATGTGTTTTTTCTCTCTCTCTCTTCTTAGTATTTCTCCTTATTTCCCTTCCTTTCCTCCTCCCTCGTATTTTCTCTCTCTCTCTCTCTCTCTCTCTCTCTTCTTAGTATTTCTACTCGTTTCCCTTCCTTTCCTCCTCCCTCGTATGTATTTTTTTTTCTCTCTCTCTCTCCCTTCTTAGTATTTCTCCTTGTTTCCCTTCCTTACCTCCTCCCTCGCATGTGTTTTTCTCTCTCTCTCTCTTCTTAGTATTTCTCCTTATTTCCCTTCCTTTCCTCCTCCCTCGCATTGGCCACGCGGTCATGTGCATGGGGTGAGAGAGGCGTTCGAGTCAAAGAAAAAGAAGCACAGGCAATGTGTTGACAAATTCCTTTGGCATTGGCGCCGTGCTTCGGAAAATAGGTTGGCGATGAGTCTGAGTCTATTACATTATCTATTTTGAGATCAACAATGCAATCCAACTAATTTGAGTAACAGTACGTGTTGCTACTCTTGTTGTTATCATTTTTTATTAGCATTATCCTCATCACAATCATCGTTTTCATCACTATCATTATCACCATCATCATTATCATCACTATCATTATCTCACTATCACTATTAACATCATCGTTACAAGTACCATTATTGTTATTATCATTATCATTATAATCATCATGATAATTATAATGTTCACTCATTATTATACTAACGATAGTCACATCAGCTGATTTGCCATTGTTGTTTTATTATTTCTCTCATTATCGTTATTATATATCATAACTATTTATTATTACCATTATTATTATGTGTCATTGTGATAGTAATTGTGTTGATAATCTTAATAGCAGTACTATTGCTATTATGATTAGCATTATTTTAATAGGCCTAGTTGTAACCATCACTTTAGTTTCATTACTTACTCTTATTATGTTTTCTGGTAGTAGTAATCTGCTTCCGTTATTGTTATAATTCATTGCTAATATGTACGTACTTTTATCATTTATCAATACTGATAGGAAGATTACCATACAACTATTATTTCTATTTTTTATTGTTTTTACTATCATAACCGGAACCTATATTAGTATTATTATTGCAATAAAGGCTTTAACGATACTGATGATTTTTATGATGATGACAAAATTAATGAAATGAAAATGTGATTTATATCAAAGGTAATGTGAATAATATGACTAGAAATAACCATAAGATTGATAACGATTATTACGAGAAGAAAAATAGCAATGCTAATCCTTAGATTAAACCAATCATGTAAATGAATCCTCGGGTCCTGCCGCCCTGCCGCCGGAGATTAGCTATTCAGGAAGCTAATCTTATCGCCTCCTTACAAGCAGGAAATCTAAAGGTATACTGATTTAACATCGGACGTGGGTGTGTAGATACGAGATCTCTATCAGAGCTGCTATTGCTATCGGCATTTCGCCTCTCGGGCCAGCCTCATTATCTTAGCAGCATGGCGTGGCTGCGCTATCGACTTCTTAGCACTTTAGATAAGGATAAGCTATGCCTACTATGGTAATAGGTTTCATCATATTCCTAGAACAGGCTCAATGCGCGCGTGTGCGTACACACACATATATATACATACATGAATACACACACACACACACACACACACACACGCATACATATGCATTTACATATATAAACGTATATATTCTGAATTTAGTGTTTTAATTCGAGTTCAAACACTAAATTGCAGCCACATTTATAACGGAGTCTAGTGGTTTTAATTGAAACGCTGTGGTTTTGTATTTCCTTTATGTTATTTCCTTATCATTTTTTTCACGAATTACTGTATGTCCTCCTGTGATTACGACACACTGTGGCTCCTCGATCCGTTGTCCGTCTTTATAATGTCTTCCTCTTTCGCAAGCAAGCAAGCAAGCAAGCAAGCAAGCACACGGCATAAATCAACCTTATGGAGACTCGCAGTAGCATTCAGAATCGAGGAAGAAGGAACATTAACATTTACAAGCAAACTCAGTCAGCAAAAAGAAGCTCCCCGATCCAGTGAATTTTGGCAATGAGTAAAACGCGTAGAATAAATGAATAAATATATAAATAGCCACAAGGCTATTCAGAGACATGGGAAATAAACCTCGTTTAGTGACAGTCAGGCTTCTGCTGTTCGCGCACAATGGCAATGATAGTTCAGAACCGCGGTGGTGAGAGCAACGATTATCAACTCTGCAATACAGTACATTCTGAACAAGGCTGCACGAGTCACTTCCCGGACGGCGGTGGCCCGTGAGTGGTGTGTGAACTTATCTGTGTGTGAATGTGCGTGTGTATGTTTTGGTGTGTGTTTCGGTGTGTGTGTGTGTGTTGTGTGTGTGTTGTGTTGTGTTGTGTGTGTTGTGTGTGTGTGTGTGTGTTGTGTTGTGTTGTGTTGTGTGTGTGTGTTTCGGTGTGTGTGTGTTGTGTGTGTGTGTGTTGTGTTGTGTTGTGTGTG
>BOPN01002281.1:100093-102593 GCA_017312705.2 Penaeus japonicus | reverse complement strand
TGACTGCTGTAGGTAGTCGTAGGACGTTTTATGCTTTTCCGTTATGAATTATCTGGAGATTTGATTTATTTAATCTGCGTAGTCGTGCAGCGTCTAGCACGGGTCTCCCGGTGGGCGTATGAAAGGGCGGAGTCCATCCGAGGGTCATCTGCGTCAGGCATTTTATCCGCTGCTTCTACCCCGAGGACGAAGCTCAGCATTTGCAACAGAAAATGCAGGTTGCACGTGAGGAGGACTGAATGAAGGTGAGGAAGGTGGCTCAAGGAGAGGAGTTTCATCTACCATACTAGTGCAAATGACTCACAATCTGTGTGGTGAGGAGTGAGGCCTCTCTTGGTGCGAAATCCATAGATGTTGCTTTCTCTAAACTGGGAAGACAATTTCGAATGAGCCATTGGTGTTTTCTACTGTTTTAATTTTCTGATAGGTTTCTAATAGATATATTTTAATTTGAACATCCAGTTAAATAAGTTTATATAAGGTACCAACGAGATAGATATGATATTACACGTGCCTCTTCACTCATATCAGCCTAACTCATTCGAAGTAACGAAGGCTCACTCGCTCGAACAGTTACAGCCAAGCGCCCAAGAGTCCAAACAAACGCAAAAACACCAAGATTAATTGCTGCTCTAGACGCTTGTTAATATTCACAAGTCTTATCTAACTTCTGGTCAAGATGATTAAAGTCACAGAACCGAGTGCGGCTGCAGGGACATTCCTGTCGGATGCCTAGCAGCGCACTCTGGTATGGGTCGATTGGAAGGCACATGAAATGCTATGCACTTTCACTCTATTTCTGTCTGCCTTTTGCCACTATGACGTTCTCTCTCTCTCTCTCTCTTTCTCTCTCTCTCTCTCTCTCTCTCTCTCTCTCTCTCTCTCTCTCTCTCTCTCTCTCTCTCTCTCTCTCTCTCTCTCTCTCTCTCTCTCTCTCTCTCTCTCTCTCTCTCTCTCCTTCTCTCTCTCTCTCCTTCTCTCTCTCTCTCCTTCTCTCTCTCTCTCCTTCTCTCTCTCTCTCCTTCTCTCTCTCTCTCCTTCTCTCTCTCTCTCTCCTTCTCTCTCTCTCTCTCTCTCCTTCTCTCTCTCTCTCCTTCTCTCTCTCTCTCCTTCTCTCTCTCTCTACTTCTCTCTCTCTCTCTACTTCTCTCTCTCTCTCTCTCTCTCTCTCTCTCTCTCTCTCTCTCTCTCTCTCTCTCTCTCTCTCTCTCTCTCTCTCTCTCTCTCTCTCTCTCTCTCTCTCCTCTCTCTCTCTCTCTCTCTCTCTCTCCTTCTCTCTCTCTCCTCTCTCTCTCTCTCTCTCTCTCCTCTCTCTTTCTCTTTCTCTTTCTCTATATCTCCTCTCTCTGCCCTCTCTCTCTCCTAGCTCTCTCTCCTCTCTCTCCTCTCTATCTATCTATATCTATCTTTCTCTCTCTCTCTCTCTCTCTCTCTCTCTCTCTCTCTCTCTCTCTCTCTCTCTCTCTCTCTCTCTCTCTCTCTCTCTCTCTCTCTCTCTCTCTCTCCCCTCTCTCTCCTCTCTCTATCTATCTATATATCTATATATCTCTCTCTTTCTCTCTCTCTTTCTCTCTCTCTCTCTCTCTCTCTCTCTCTCTCTCTCTCTCTCTCTCTCTCTCTCTCTCTCTCTCTCTCTCTCTCTCTCTCTCTCTCTCTCTCTCTCTCTCTCTCTCTCTCTCTCTCTCTCTCTCTCTTTCTCTCTCTCTCCCTCTCTCTCTCTATCTCTATCTCTCTCTCTCTCTCTCTCTCTCTCTCTCTCTCTCTCTCTCTCTCTCTCTCTCTCTCTCTCTCTCTCTCTCTCTCTCTCTCTCTCTCTCTCTCTCTCTCTCTCTCTCTCTCCTCCTTCCCACTCCCTCCCTCCATTTACTCTCCTCTGGTAAACATACACAGAGAGAGGCAGAGATCGTTCTTTTTTTACGTGTGTGTTTCCCTTCGGTCACAGGAATAGCACTTGAATGTAAATCAGAAATGAATCATTCAACTCGTGGTCTTCATCCGATTATATAATCTGAATACGGAGGTTGTTAGAACGAGAGATAGATAAGACCAAAATGATAATGAAAAAAACGCATAAGCTCACCCCCTTCTGACTGTTGCACGCATTTATTCCTCGTCTGTTGGCTGTGGGCGCCACGCAAGGAAGGCAGGCAGTCAGTCCTGCGCTTAGGCCGGAGGATATTCCCGCCCTTGCCTGGCGCCATCTTTTTGTTCGAGATCACAGTCCGAACAGGGTGCTTGCTGCCGATACGAGATTTCTGCTTTATTAGTTATTGACACTCGGTTTTTCGCTGTGAATTTCGTTTTCGTCATTTTGATGGTGGTGTTTTGGTGTTTCTTGATTTCCATTTTTTTTGTGTAGATGCCATTGTGTGAGCCGTTTTTGCACCGGTTTGTACGTGATAATGAATGGAGTGACGACCTTCACAATCCATCTAGTATTTGCATAACCCTGAGGCATGGAGAGTAATGGGTCCAAGTGCCGCTATGTTCTCCCTTTGAA
>BOPN01002281.1:60093-67593 GCA_017312705.2 Penaeus japonicus | reverse complement strand
TCTCTATTCTGCTCTTCTCTCCGTTATAGAAATTTATCTAAACGAAAGCGGAACTCGAATCTAAAGTCGGTTCTCATTGGATTGCGACAAGACAGTTCTTACTGTAATTTCAAACTCTCTCTTTCTCTTTTTCTTTATTTTTCTTTCTCTCTTTCTCTCTCCCTCCCTGTCTCTTTCTCTCTATCTTTCTCTCTCCCTCTCTTTGTCTCTCTTTCTCTCTCTTTTCTCTCTCTCTCTCCCTCCCTCCCTCTCTCTCTCTCTCTCTCTCTCTCTCTCTCTCTCTCTCTCTCTCTCTCTCTCTCTCTCTCTCTCTCTCTACCTACATATCTATCTATCTATCTATTTGATTTATGATATTACCCACTAGATAATTTGCCTTCATACCGTGATTGATGGCTGATGATCAGCTCATTGACAGAAGTTCAAGCTGTTTAAGATGCTTAGAAATGGTTCCATGGCTTTCTTTATACATTGCTTCTAAGCTGTTTCGTAAATAATCTCATTTTCTCTCAGGTATATTACCGATTCTCTCCTTATCAAAAAGGAAAGACGTAAATTGACTGAAATCAGGATAAAGGACGTAGCAAATGAGGTTTTGTCGCTTGTGTTATCTCTCTCTCTCTCTCTCTCTTCTCTCCTCTTCTTCTTGTTGTTTTTTCTTCTCCTCTTCCTTCTTCTTATTCCTTCTCCTTCCCCCTCTTCTTCGTCGTCCTTATACTCCTCTTATCTCCTTCCTCATTTTCATCCTCTCCTTCTCCTCTCCTCTCCTCTCCTCTCTTCTCCTCTCCTCTCCTTTTTCCAGTATTTCACCGTCTCCTCTCCAATCTTCTCATCCTCCGTCCCTGTACCTCCGCATCTCTCATCCTCCTCTTCTATTTCCACCTCTCCTTCAGATTGTGTCTTTCCCTTCTCCGATTCCTGCCCCCGTCCCAATCCCCCACAATTCCTTCTCATACCGTGGCTCTCTTTGCCTCTCTTCTCTCCCCCTCTCTCTCCCCCTCCCTCTCCCCCTCCCTCTCCCCCTTCCTGTCCCCTGCGGTTTCTCGCCCCGGGGGGCTGTCACCCCCTAGCGAGAGGAGCTGTGCCCCTGATATCCCCCCTGGCGGGCACTAGGCAATGGGGCATTTGGTCACGTGCCTTCAGCTCTTGTTTCGCACTCTCCATATCTCTGTATCTTGTGCTTTATCTCTGCATTTCCAGGTGTAGGTATCTGTGCATGCATGGGCTCGTTATCTGTTTGTGCTCATCTGTGTATGTATCTGTATATTATGTATATCGTGTGATCTTATATGCATGGGTTCGTGTGGGTGATGTAGAGGCTCAGCCTGACATCATGCAAGGGGTCATTTATAACTGTATAGTGTGTGTGTGTGTGTGTTTGTGTGTGTGTGTGTGTATGTGTGTGTGTGTGTTTGTATGTTTGTATGTGTGAGTGTTTTGGGTATCGTAAAGGGTCTTTAGGGTAATTGGAGACTATGTTGAAAGATTCATCAAACATTTTGGAAAATTGTTGGTGACAAATGCGAATGAGGTGTGAAAGGATGGATCGATCGTTAAGATTATAATCAAATGATAACTGAATAAAGCGGTGCTTCCCATAATCTGTTCCCCCCACCTCCACACACCCACACATGGTGATAAAAACAACAGGAAAATGATAATGATAACAATTATGATCACCTTGATAACAGAAACGACTATTCGATAATTGTAATAGCGATGATTGCAGTAACGACTATAACAGTTGAGTTGTAGGGCGGATTATAATTATAATGAGAATAACAACAGTAACAGCAATTATAACACTAACTCCAACTTTCACAATAACAACTACAACAATACTAAAAAGATTACAATTTATCTAATCAGCTGATCTCAGAAAAAAAAGAAAAAAAATGTTTACAAAACTAGAATTTTCTTTCATTAACATTTCTCTGTGTTTCTCATAATAGCATCACTGCTATTATGTCACTCAACCTGTCATCATTCCATCGGTTTTCATCATCATCATCCCCATCTCCTCTCTGCCCCTCCCCCTCCCCCCCCCCCCCCCCCCCCCCCCCCCCCCCCCCCCCCCCCGCGTTGCTTGCATTCGCTCGAGCCGACGGAAGCACGGAACGAAACGAGGAAGCACACGATAGTGGACCGATAATCCTGTGTCTGTCTGTCTGTTCGTTCGTTCGTATGTCGTTCTCTTCTCTCTCTCTCCGTTTATCTTTTGTTTGTTTTTATCTTTGTCTTTTATAAAAGCCGCCCGTCTTCCCTATCCACTCTATTTTGTTCTCCGACTCTCTTTCATTACTCGTTTTATTCTTCTTGCTTCCTTCCCCCCTTCCCATCTTTTATCAGCCTCCTCCCCCCTCCCCTCCCCCCCCGCCCCCTTGCCATGGCCTCTCCCCTCCCTCGTCATCCTTTTCTCCCTTCGCCTCTCTTCCCTCTTCGTCAGTGCCTCAATCTATCCAATCGCCCTTTTCCTCCTCCCTGCCCCCCCCCTCCCCATCCATCCCCTCCCCTCCCCCCCCCTCTTTCCCCCGCATCCTCTCTCCTGTCTCTTGACGGGGGGAGGGGGGGAGGTGTCCCTTCGGCGTTCTTTGACCAATGCGAATTCACTAGCAAATGCGTTGTAACCGGATAATTAGTTTATTATTCTCTCTCTCTCTCTCTCTCTCTATCTGTCTGTTTCTCTTATCTGCGCCAGCCTTATCTTCCACCTTCTTTTATCTCTTACTCATATTAGTATAAGGAGAGGAATATTGTTTTCACTCTATATGAGGTTATGTTTGTTTGCAAAAAATATAGATGGAATGATAAATCACGCTAGATGATAAATAAATAAATAAATAAATAGCATAAGTGAAACCCCTGCAATATAGTTCTGATATTCCCTTAATGGCCCTCAATTATTCCTTTCCCTTCCACTTCCCTTTCGCCAGCCTCGGTATCTCCCAGTTCCATCTCTCTCTCTCTCGGTCTTCTGCGCTGTCTCCTCTTTACGTTTCTCTCTTTCTGACCTCTGCTTCTGCTGCCCCTGGCTCTTTCTTACTCCCCTTACCCCCTGTCTCTCCCTCCGCTCTTTCTTACTCCCCTTACCCCCTGTCTCTCCCTCCCTCCTTCCTACTCCCCTTACCCGCTGTCTCTCCCTCCGCTCTTTCTTACTCCCCTTACCCCCTGTCACTCCCTCCCTCCTTCCTACTCCCCTTACCCCCTGTCACTCCCTCCCTCCTTCTGCATCTCTACCCTGTCACTCCTCCTCCTTCCTACTCCTTGACTCTGTCACCTCCGCTCCTTCCTATTCCCCTTACCCCCTGTTACTCCCTCCACTCCTTCTTACTCCCCTTACCCCCTGTCACTCCCTCCGCTCCTTCCTACTCCCCTTACCCCCTGTCACTCCCTCCCTCCTTCCTACTCCCCTTACCCCCTGTCACCCCTCCTCCTTCCCTTACTCCCTTACCCCCTGTCACTCCCTCCCTCCTTCCTACTCCCCCTTACCCCCTGTCTCTCCCTCCACCCCTTCCTTCTACTCCCTTGCCCCCCACTCCTCTCTCCCTCCTACTCCCTTACCCCTGACCCTCCCTCTCCACTCCTTCCTACTCCTACCCTGTCACTCCCTCCACTCCTTCCTACTCCCCTTACCCCCTGTCACTCCCTCCACTCCTTCCTACTCCCTTACCCTTGTCACCCCTCCCTCCTTCCTACTCCCCCTTACCCCCTGTCACCCCTCCCTCCTTCCTACTCCCCTTACTCCCTGTCACTCCCCTCCCTCCTTCCTACTCCCCCTACTCCCCTGTCACTCCCTCCACTCCTTCTACTCCCCTACCCCCTGTCACTCCCTCCCTCCTTCCTTACTCCTACCCCCTGTCACTCCCTCCGCTCCTTCTACTCCCCCTTACCCCTGGGTCACCTCCCTCCTTCCTACCCCCTTACCCCTGTCACCCCTCTCCCTCCTTCCTACTCCCTACCCCTGTCTCTCCCCTCCACTCCTTCCTACCCCTCTACCCTGTCACCCCCTCTCCACTCCTTCCTACTCCCTACTCCCTGTCACCCCCTCCACTCCTTCCTACTCCCCCTTACCCCTTGTCACTCCCTCCTTCCTACTCCCCACTCCCCCGTCACTCCCTCCTCCTTCCTACTCCCCTACTCCCCCCCTGTCACTCCCCCTCTCCGCTCCTTCCTACTCCCCCTTACCCGCTACCCTCCACTCCTTCCTACTCCCTTACCCCCTGTCACTCCCCCTCCCCTCCCTCCTTCCTACTCCCCTTACCCCCGTCACCCCTCCCTCCTTCCTACCCCCTACTCCCCTGTCACTCCCTCCCTCCTTCCTACTCCCCTTACCCCCTGTCACCTCTCCCTCCTTCCTACTCCCTTTACTCGCTGTCTCTCCCTCCCCTCCTTCCTACTCCCCTACTCCCTGTCACTCCCTCCCTCCTTCCTACTCCCTCTACCCCTGTCACTCCCTCCCTCCTTCCTACTCCCTTACCCCTGTCACTCCCTCCCTCCTTCCTACTCCCTTACCCTGTCACTCCCTCCCTCCTTCCTACTCCCCTACCCCTGTCACTCCCTCCCTCCGCTCCTTCCTACTCCCCTTACCCGCTACTCCCTCCACTCCTTCCTACTCCCCTACCCCTGTCACCCCCTCTCCGCTCCTTCCTACTCCCCTTACCCCCTGTCACTCCCTCCACTCCTTCCTACTCCCCTTACCCCCTGTCACTCCCTCCCTCCTTCCTACTCCCCTTACCCCCTGTCACTCCCTCCCTCCTTCCTACCCCTTACCCCTGTCACCTCCTACTCCCCTACCCCCTGTCACCCCCTCCTTCCTACTCCCCCTTACCCCCTGTCACTCCCTCCTACTCCCCACCCCTGTCACCCCTCCGCTCCTTCCTACTCCCCTTACCCGCTACTCCCTCCACTCCTTCCTACTCCCCTTACCCCCTGTCACTCCCTCCTCCTTCCTACTCCTTACCCCTGTCACTCCCTCTCCGGGCTCCTTCTACTCCCCTTACCCCCTGTCACTCTCTCCCTCCTTCCTACTCCCCTACCCCCGTCACCCTCCCTCCTTCCTACCCCCTTACCCCCTGTCACTCCCTCCCTCCTCCTTCTACTCCCCTACCCCTGTCACTCCCTCCCTCCTTCCTACTCCCCTTACCCCCTGTCACTCCCTCCCTCCTTCCTACTCCCCTTACCCCCTGTCACTCCCTCCACTCCTTCCTACTCCCCTTACTCGCTGTTACTCCCTCCACTCCTTCTTACTCCCCTTACCCACTACTCCCTTATCCTCTTGTCTTCTCTTCCCCTTTATCCCTCTTGAGCTTTTTTTCTCCATTGCTAAATCAGCTGACTGTTGATCTTATTACGTCAAAGCCAGATGTGTCTACGTTATAATACTATTACTTGCGCTTAAATACCAAGGTTCATTCATTCGTCACTCATTCTTGCTGCAGCTGATTCAGGCGTAAGAAAGACCACACACACAGAAATAGTAAAAATAATAATGATGATAAAAAATAATTGGAGGAAATAGTATGACAAATATAGAGATGGAGAAGGATGAACTGCATCAGACGTGAACATTAATTAATTAACAGGCATACAATAAGTACATAAGCAGCCTAGACAGTCATAACTATAAAGATATACATGACATACAACGGAGATCCTAGAGCAGAGATAAACAATACAGTACGTGTGAATCCGTGCAAGTAGAGCAAACAAAACAAAAACAACAACGAAGGGCTAAGGAGCGCGACCACAAAGCCACGCCCCCCCTCCCCCCTCCCCCCCCCCCTCCCTCCCCCCTCCCACGGCCCACTTCAGCCGCGGCTCAGCCCACGCAAGGATATTAAATCCTGTCGTACCTCCTCCCCTTTCTCTCTCCCTTTTCTCTCTCTCTCCCTTTTCTCCCTCACCCTCGCCCCACCCCCCTCCCCCTCCACTCCCCTTCATCTCCGCCCCTCCTCTGTACACCCCGCCTCCACTTAACCACTCCCTTTTCATCCCTTCTTCTTCCCCTTCTCCCCTCCATTTCCCTATCTCCCCTCTCCTCTTCCCCTTCTCCCTCCCCCTTCCCCATCTCCCCTCTCCTCTCTCCTTTCCTTCCCTGTCCTCTCCTTCCCTATCTCCCCTCTCCTCTCCCCTTTTCTTCCCTATCCTCCCCATCCCCATCCCCATTTCCCCGTTTCTTTCTTTCCCCTTCTCTCTTCTCCCCTCTTCTCTCCTCCCCATTCCCATTTCCCCCTTTACTTTCTTTCCCCTTCTCTCTTCTCCCCACTCCTTCCCTTCCCCATCTCCCCTCTTCTCCCCTTCCCCATCTCCCCTCTCCTTTTCCCTATTTCCCCGTTTCTTTCTTTCCCCTTCTCTCTTCTCCCCTCTTCTCCCCACTCCTCCCCTTCCCCATCTCCCCTCTATCCTTTTGCCTCCCCCCTCCCCTCCCCTCCCCTCCCCACTCCTCCCCTTCCCCATCTCCCCACTATCCTTTTGCCTCCCCTCCCCTCCCCTCCTCCCTACCCTCCCCTCCCCATCTCCCCTCACTCCTCCCCTTCCCCTATCTCCCCCTCTTCCCCCACTCCTCCCCTTCCCCATCTCCCCCTCTATCCTTTTGCCTCCCCCTCCTCCCCTCCCCTCCCCACTCCTCCCTTCCCCATCTCCCTCTATCCTTTTGCCTCCCCTCCCCTCCTCCCCACTCCCTCCCCTTCCCCATCTCCCCTATCCTTTTGCCCTCACCCCTCCCCATCTCCCCTCTTCTCCCCACTCCTCCCCTTCCCCATCTCCCCTCTCCTCCCCACTCCCCTCCCCTCCCCTCCCCCGGGCCTGTAAACCGCATTTCGAGGCGCTCCTGAGGAGATCTGAGGCAGCTGACCGCCTCATTAAAGCGAGGAGCACCTCATGCAAATGAACCGGACGGGGCGAGCGCGCAAGAGCGTTTTACGCCTTGAGAGCAGGGAGGGATCGGTGCTTGCTTGCTTGCTACGCTTCCTCTTCCTCTTCCTCCTCTTTCTCTTTCTCTTTCTCTTTCTTTTTCGCGTTCTCGTGCTCTTTCTTTGCGATCCGGCTTTCTACGTGTGTCACCCCCACCTCCCCATCCCCGCCTCCTCCCTCTTCCTCTTTTGTCTCGTTTTCTTTATGTTGCATTTAGTTATCTCCCTCTCTCTCTTCTTTCTTCTTCTCTTCTCCTTCGTAATCTAACTGCATTTTCCTGTCTATCTGTTTATCTATACAGCTTACCCTTGCCCCTCTCTCCCTCTCTCTCCTATCTCTTCCCTCCCCCTCTCTCTCCCATCTCTTCCCTCCCCCTCGCTCTCCTTCTTCATTAATTCTCTAATTAAAAAGATAATGAATCTCAGTCGCAATACATGCAAGCTTGTGTCACGTGACTCCCTTCGAACTTTTTTCCTTGTCCTTCCCTGTTCGTTCTTCCCTCCCCATCTATCAAAGCTGTCCATCTTTAATCTCAATTTACTCGTCTTCTCTCCTTCCGTAATCATAGTTCACTTCTCTGCGGTTCTC
>BOPN01002281.1:40093-50093 GCA_017312705.2 Penaeus japonicus | reverse complement strand
GCCTGGCCTGGCTTCTCTTTTTTTTCTCTCTATCTCTATGTTGTTATTGCGACTCGGACACCCTGCCTAGCGTGTCTTGAGATGGCATGTGTCAAATACAATGCTTTCATTGGTGTATTGTTGTTCCTCGGAACTTAAATCTGAATATGTGCCACTAGAAATTCGGCAAAATTGCACAACATACATGCAAGCATTAGGGGAGTTACATCGGGTCTGCAGGGGTTGCATAGTGTGCACTATTTATTTGTGTTTTTTTTTTTTTTCAAAGAAAGTTCTTTAAAAAAAAATCTTTCGTAAATTTTGGGAGTTAACATAGATAAACAAAAGTCGCCATGCGTACCAAAGACTTTTATTTACCAATGGCCTCAGAAGCCATATTCGGACACGCGTTTTTGGGGAAGAAAAAAAAAGAAAAAAAGCTTAAGAAAAACAGCCAGACTCTGAGCTTAAGGTCCTCGAACGCAGCTTGGCCAATTTCACCAAAAATGCGGCCTTAGTTATGTTTGATTAGAATATCAGTTTACAGTAACATGATATTCGATCATATCATCGTACGTATTAGCTGTGTTTGTTTGTAATCATTCTATAAAACAGATACATTTTTATCTCACCTGCACTATTTCTATGGATAAAAAACAAACAAACACGCACATAGAAATCTCACATTTTACTCGCCTCAGTGCACCAAATGTTCATTTCTCGTCTCCTTTTTGACCCTCTCTTCTCTCCCTTCTAATCCATCCTCCCCTTGTCCTCCAGAGCTGGCATCCGCAGGAGAGGCGTTGGAGGAACTGCTGGAACTCCGACTGCACATCCTACAGCTGTGTCCGCATCCTGTCATCAACGGATGTAGGTTTTTAATAAGGTTTTCGCCTGTTGTTGGTCCCTTTCTCTCTGTGTCTTTCTTTCTTCTCCGTGTCCAGTTTATAGGCTTATATATTCTGAAGCACTTCTTCCTTATCTTGTTTTCATACTTGAGGAAAAAGGAATATGTGTTCAGATATCAGAAAATCCTAACTTTTCTATATTTATATTTTTGTAACAAGAGATGCGGTTCCCTCCAAATTTTTCTTAATGCATATTTGTTCAGCGCTAGAGCCATTTAATGAGCCATTTATGCGCCATTTCTCTCTCTTGATATTCTTATTAGTAAATTTATCTATTACATAAAGATAAAAAAGGTATATAAATAAATAAATGTGTTGAAAAGGCTCGTCCATCCCGTTAAACGAAAATCGTTCGTATCCCCTTGTTAAAAGAAATATTCACGCATCCTGTATCCTTGAGGAGAGTATCCCTTTGATAATAAAACTCAATTGGTTCATGGAATCCAATCCCTCTTCCTCATGACTGCCTAGAAAAAATGTTCTGTCTAATGTAGCGCATGAATCATATATGATTTTACATTTAAGTTCGTAGTGCACCATAATTTTTTTCGTTAGACCATTTTTTTTGTTAAGTGACATTTTATGATATTTGTAATTTAGATTTTATTTTGCTCTCTTTATTTTCTCTGCAACACTTTAGAAACTGATCTCCTGCATCAGATCAGTAAGGACTTGAAGTAGATATTTTTTATTAAAGACTTGAAGTAGATATTTCTTTTATGATTTGATTGTGTTTTACTTAATTTAGACTTTTTAATTTTTTTTTCTTCTTTGAAAATTCCAACTAATTTCTCCAAGTGGACTTTTCTAGGTCTTTTTTTTGTTTGTTTGTTTGTTTACTGGATGTTACAGTAGCGCGTTTTTTTCTTTTCATTTCGTTTGAATAGCCTTTGGTTTGCTGCAACCGAGTGGCGTGAGCGAGGGCCAAGGCCAGGTACAAGGGGCCGCCACTCACCAGGTAGATATCAGTTGTTGCTTTTTTGTTAATTAACTTCTCTTGCTATGTTTATTTTTTCTTCCTGTGCTTGCTTTCGCCGTCAAATAGTTTTAGTCACTTATACTGCATATATATATATATATATATATATATATATATATATATATATATATATATATATATATATATATATATATATATATTGTGACTGATTAGTTATGTTTATATATATATATATATATATATATATATACATATATATATATATATATATGCACACACATACATACATATATATATATGTGTGTGTGTGTGTGTGTGTGTGTGTGTGTGTGTGTGTGTGTGTTATTGGTTCATGTTACACAAGTTGTAAATAAAACAAGTAAGAGAAAAGCATTAAAACACACGAATATGCATTCGGAATATTCGTGTGTTTTCCTGTTTCCTGTTTACTTTGAGTTCGTATCAATACTTTGTATTCTTTTCCTGTCGAGCATACATGAATTCAAATTAAGTAATAATTTCCTGGAAGTTATAATTGTGCGTTTGAGTATATGTATTATTTTACTTTTTTACTTTTATGATATTCGGCTTTTATTTACTCCCTATCTATTTACTTATTACCTTTTTATTCATCGGGAAATCCATCGGGAATTCAGTTCAAAAAGATTAGCGAAGCGGCGCCCTCGGGTGGGCGCGAACCAATCCTTCGGGCGTGAATCGCCGACCAATATAAAACCCTCCCCCCCCCTCACCCTTAGGGCAAGCTCGGGCTGAGCGCTGATTGGTCGAGCGCCGTGGAGGAGGAGTGCCAGGAGAGCCTCAGGATCATCGATCACGTGACCGAGGTGGAGAAGTGGACGCTGGTCGATTCCATCTACTTCACCATGTCTGCGGTCACCACCATCGGTAATAAGGAGCTTTTTGTTCTCTCTTCTCTTCGCGTGCCCTTTATCCCTTCTTTCTGCGAGAGGGCACGGTCGAAGTCCAGTCCAGGGGAAGGGAAGTGGTTCTGTGGTTCGGGTGGCTTCGTACGGGGTTGCCGAGTCTTCTTTTTTTGGTGGACATCCACTTAATACATCAGCCTCGATCCACCTGTCGACTCGCATACCTTTCTCACTTTTGACTTTTTTTTTCTGCTAGGGGGGCGGGGAGTTATTGGGTTGATTTGTTTATTTGTTTCTTCTATTTTGCTGTTGTCTTAAGGGATTTAGATCTGTTCTATGGGCGAACGTCCTGTGACTTAGATCAGTAGGTATTCATTTGCCTTGGCTTTAGGAATTTAAAAGCAATTCTAATGAAATGATTTTCGCGATTCGGGTACCTCATTTACATAAATTAGGCGTAGTCTAAGAGAGAAAAAAAAAATACTAATCCAATCATGAATTCCAATCCTTAACCCCCTCGCCTCCCCTCCCCTCTCCTCTCCCACGCCCAGGATACGGCCACATCTCGCCCAGGACGCGTTACGGGCGGCTGTTCTGCGTGCTGTACTCGCTGGTGGGCGTGCCACTCACCTGCATCCTGATGGCCTACTCGTCCGAGATGCTGTCCAACCGCATGCTGCAGCTTTACACCTCAGCTAGGGTGAGTCGCGAGTCACGCTGAGTTAACGAGTCTGTGTGAGTCAGTAAACACGCTCATGAAGATGATATCGAAGCTGGCATTATTAATGTGATCCCGATTACCCTCACCTCCCCCCCTTAACCCCCGTCAAAAAAAATAAAAAAAATACGAATCTAAGCTAACCTTCCTGTCCCCCCTGCCCGCGCCCCTGGACGGCCCCCCCTCCCCCCTGCAGAAGCGACACCAGCGCCACCGAAAGACGCTCCTCTACGGCATCACCTGGATCTACCTGAGCGTCGGCTTCATCGTGTTCATGTTCCTGCCGTCGCTGGCGCTGTCCAAGCTGGAGGACTGGAGCTACGAGGACGCCCTCTACTACACCTTCATCACGCTCAGCACCATCGGCTTCGGAGACCTCGTGGCGGGTGAGTGAGTGAGGCGCGCCGTTGCCGCAGCCGCAGCCGCCGCCGCCTGGCCAACAGCGCCGTGCCTGGGCGGGGGTCGCGGTTCTTTGGCTCAGTCATCATTTCATATTTATTAGTATCATTAACATTATTATCACTTTTGTCATTATTATTACCAATGCTCCTATAGTTATAATCATTATTATTATTGTCATTATCATTATTATTGTTATCATTATTATTACTATTGATAATAATAATGATGATAATCATTATTGTTATTGTTATCATTACTATTATTATTGTTGTTGTTGTTGTTGTTATTATCATTATCATCACAATTATCATCATTATTTCCTTCATCATTATTAATACCATGACTCTTATCAACATTGCCATTATTGTTTTGTTATCATTTTGCCTTCTCCTGCAGGATACCGCAAGGATCAGTCCTACAGCGAAATCTACAAGCTAGCCATCGTCGTATGGATCATGATGGCCCTCGGTTACTGGTTCCTGCTCCTGAACTTCCTGCAGAAGGCGCTCAAGAGCAACGTGCCCCGAAGGATCAAGAAGACCTTGAGGTCCAAGAGGATCGCGAAACAGGCTGAGTTCTTCCGGCAGCTGGTGGGCAGGGTGAGTGATTGCGGGCGGGCTGGGGGAGTGTGGGCGGGTAGGGTGAGTGTGAGTGTGGGTGGGTAGGGTGAGGGTGAGTGCGGGTGGGCGGGTAGGGTGAGTGCGGGTGGGTAGGGTGAGTGCGGGTGGGTAGGGCGAGTGCGGGTGGGTAGGGTGAGGGTGAGTGCGGGCGGGCAGGGTGAGGGTGAGTGCGGGCGGGCAGGGTGAGGGTGAGTGCGGGCGGGTAGGGTGAGTGCGGGCGGGCTGGGTGAGTGCGGGCGGGCGAGCAACAGCCCCGGGGAACGGGTTTCCATTGTCCCTATTTGCCTCTCCCTATTGCTTCGTTTTCCTTTCATGTTACTCATCGCAACAGGATCATTTGTTCTTAATGTCTTTTTAAAATGTGTTGAGAGAATACAAGTTTGATAATAGAATACAACGTAAATAGTATAATCAATGAACATTTTGACCTAATGATGCCGTTGAATCAGTGCCATTGGAATTTAGTTAGAAGAAGGCACTGCAGTATAATGTCAAGCTATTTGGGTCAAGTTTAACATTTTTAGCGCAGGGAAACACTGGCTGGATTGTCGCAGGGTATATGTACGGGATGATAAAATTAAAAATCCTGACAATGAAAAAATTAAAAAAAAAAAAAGCAGGGTTTAGAGTAAGTCGAATAGGGCGTAGCGGTTCTTCTGTGACGCAAGCAACGCCGTCGTGCCTCTTACGGCGGGCGGCACGGCTCTTTTGCGGTCCTAGTAACTCCGCTGTGCTTTCGCAGGTGAAGCTCGGGCAGCGCAAGGCGTCGCTGGTGGACGGCGACCGCGGCGTGGTGGCGCTGATGGTGGAGGTGGCCGGGGCCTTTGTGGGCGACGAACCGGGCAGGACGTCCAGGAAGCAGAGCCTCAGGATCGACTGCACGCAAGGTGAGTTCCTGCGCCGGATAGCGGTGTCCGCAGTCAGGCCCGGGCGGGCGGGCGGGCGGACGCGCAGGGAATTTTCATGGGGACTTTATCGCAAGTATAATTTCTCTCCTGTTTACCGACCCTATCTAGATTATGCATCTTCACACTAGCTGTTGCCTAATGCTGAGCCCAGGGTCTGTACCCGGACGTAAGATAAGATAATAGTAAATGAAGCAAGAAAACGACTTTCATGTGTATAACTTTCGAAAAATAGTATTTTTATCATTTTCAATCTTACAAGAGTTATAAAAACATTTGCTAATGAGTGCCACGAGAGCGGCCACTGACCTATCCTGACCCCCCGCAGCCCAAGACGACTCGGACAGCGAGACCAACGAACTGCTGACCCTGTCCGACCTGCTGGACGTGAACGTCGTCCTCCGCTCCGACTCCATGCCCGCCATCAGGAACTTCGTGGCGCAGACGGGCACTCCGGCCGAGGAGTACTCCCAGAGTCTCCACGGCATCATGACGAGCACGGCTGAGGGCGGCGCCGAAGAAGGCCAGAATGCTGAGAATGGCTCGGAGCCCAGAATCCTTCCCGGCGAGGTGGTGCTGCCCCTGAGGGAGGTGCTTCACCTGGTGTCCCTGGTGGCATCCGTGGAGGAGCAGGTGCACAACACGGGTGAGGACGACGACGCGACGGCGTGCAGCAGCACCACGCTGCAGGAGGACCCCAACGGCTCGCCCGCCGACTCCACACCTTCTATCGTCACCTTTGACCCCCGCGAGAACGTGCCGCTGCTCAGGGACATCTTTCACTGCAAGCACAACCACCCCGCCAAGAGCTCCTTCTGCAACGGCATCAAGATGACGTCGCGCATGCGCACTCTGAGCCAGCGCGAGGAGGACGAGATCGACGAGGTGCTCAACGAGGTGTTCGACGTGAGCACCGACGCCGAGGAGGACGAGGAGGAGGACACGGGCACGGAGGGCGACAACGAGAGCCAGCTGGAGGACGACGACGACGACGATGACGAGGAGGCCGAGCATGCCAGGAGGCCAGGCGACGGGCCCAATAGCCTGCAGGACGTCGAGGCCGGAAACTACTGCACGCGAGGCAAGATCGGTTGCGTCCACAAGAGGTAGGAGAGGCGCGCGAGAGAGAAAGAGGAATCACACGCAAGAAGCGACCAGAGAGGAAGGCCCAAACGCCATCCAGCCACCAAGCAACAAGGATACTCAAGCACTCACTCCTGCCTCCTTGGGCCGGCGTTCCTCGCAGCCTCTCGTATTTAGATGTGAAAGACCTTCCCAAGTGCTCTTCAAGGCAACGCCCTCCGACTCACGCTTCGGCGTCTGCGTCTCCGATGGATATATTTATTAATGGTTTCCTTCCTCTCCTTACTCGCCATGAATTCTTTCCCTCGTAGGATAACCGCAAGCACGTAAGGGGTGTTTCCAAATACCGAGTGGGTTGTGTTCACTGCAGCAACGCAGGTCACGCTGATCAATACTGAACTCTCGTGATAACCACAGTCTGTTACGTTTCCTTCTACAGATGCATAAATATGTGCCTTAATATATATCTGTCAGTGTAGAAGAATTTCTGCCAGTCTATTTTCTAATCTGTATATCTGTGCAGCTATCTCTCTCTCTTTACCCTTGTGCAAGACTAGGAGAGAGAAAGAAAACGGAAGGCAAATCTTTTGTGGGGAGACTTCCTCAAATTGATATGGCCTTCATTTATCATGTATATCGTTGTGCTGGTAATGTATAGACAGCTGTGTGTTAGGGAGATATTAATTACAATTTATTACTTTATAGTATTATTGGTTTTAGAATAAAACTAGACTGACTTGTAGTTAGTAATATCATGTAAGGTGTATTGGGACTTGTAAGATGTAACATTTTCTTGTTAACAAGATTTAGAGTGATTCCACAAGAGGAACACAACAGAGCAAAATTTTCGTAACATAATGCAATGAACATTAACCAAGATCCAAATCTGTATCATCAAGCTGTAGCAAAAATAATGATAATTTCAAGACTTCAGACTTTATTTTATTTATATATATATATATATATATATATATATATATATATATATATATATATATATATAAATATATATATATATATATAAATAAACATACATATATATATATATATATATATATATATATATATATATATATATATATATATATATATATCTGAAACCATAATATTGATAAATTAAGACTTCAGACTTTATGATACATATATATATATATATATATATATATATATATATATATATATATATATATATAAATGAAAACCATGAGAAATCAGCATTTAAAACCAAACTCAAAGCTTGGGACGACTTCATGTACTGACGTGTCTCCACATTTAAAAAAGAAAATCATCTGTACGGCACAGTTCCAACACGTGAAGTTCCTGAACAAGATTACTCTTTTTCATTATATGAAAGCAATATACCGTGTGCTATGATCATGTGTGCATGTCCACACATCAGATCGTTGTCTCATGTGATGATAGTGGTAAGAAAGCTCGAGGTCCTTATGAATGGCATGACTGTGACGTCATAGATTCCCATGCATGACGTCATCAACAGTGGCAGCATCTATGGATACTTTTGTGTATCGATTGTTTTGTTAATCTTTTATACCTTGAAAATGTGACTGACTGACAGAGATTGACAGAATGCGTAACTATTCCATTATTTTGTGTAAAGATTTGTACATAGCGAACTCCAATGGACTGATGTAAAAAGGCTTCACCAATTAGGAGGTCACACACTTTGGAATCCTCTAAGAAGGTTTCAGTCAATCAGACGACCGCATTTTGTAATTTCGCGAAACGGTCTTTCTGATAGGCTGCCAAATGTAAATATACGCTGACGACAAGGATGACGCATCCTTCGAAACTGACTCTGTGATTGGTTGACTGTGAATGTAGCGTAAAAGTCGAGCGACCTCAAATGCATCTTACCTCAAACGTAGATTTTATAGAATGTCGACTTACTGGGAGCACTGGCGAATAATGCATTGTTGTGAGATATATATATATTTTTTTTGATTCACTAAAGATGTCTTTCATATTGCCCGTTCTCCTTGATTTCCAAACTCTCGCTTGGGAACGCTAATGTTCGAGTGCATTTGGGATGGTTGAGGCAGGGTTTATTTTGGGCAATACAGACCATTCAGTATTAGATTTACGAGTTAAGGTAGTTGCAGGTGGAAGGATATTGCTTTGCTTTGCTTGGTAGTTATTCAAGAATACAAAAAAGTGGAGAAATCTTTAGTGCGAAAGACAGATTCCAAACTCCCGATGTGCTTTTGTTTCGTCCTCGTTGCCTTGGAGTCTTAGTCCAGAGTTCAGGGCGAAGCTTCGAACAGCTGGTATGCGGAGGCATTGACGCCGAGAGCGGAATTATTATATTGATGATAAAATGCCGTTAATGCTACTGGTGGTGTGCTTGCTTTGAAGAAAAAACATCCTGTCACAAAGGGCAAAGCAGATGATGACTTTGTGCCGTCGTTTGTACAGTATAAGGGCTTCCGCAGAGTCCTTCTTTCCCGCCCTTGTTCATAGGAAGGAACTGGAGAATATTGACGCAGAGCATTTTCTCTATTCTTAATCTTGATTCCATAGAATGTAAGCCACTTTAACTGTGGCCTAAGTGGCGACTGCGTAGCTCTTCTGCCCAGCTTGCCGAGGGTTCTTCCTCGCCGAACCTTTTAACTAACTTGAATCCACTTCCTTTCACCTTCCCTGCTCGTATTTCACACTCCACTTGTCTCCTCGCCGTCTCCTTGCATCCCAAATGCGCCGGGCCCTCCCCCACCCCCTCCTCCTCCCCCTCCCCCTCCCCGCAGGGTCATGCCTTCGCACTTGGTCATGTACGACATGCCCTGCGGGAGCCCTCGCCGCCTTCATGCGCCGCGTCGCCCTCGGACCGGCTTCATCCAGCTCTCGCCGCTGGATTCATCAAGATGCATCCATTTAGGGCCAAATGTGTGGGCCTAGAACCAGCTTAATGTAACTAGTGAGGACCTAGGACGAGTTTCACCCAGCTGTGCTCGTTTAGAAGCTTTTTTCATTCAGCTGTCCTCGTTTGGAAGCAGTTTATCGTCCTTCTGTGCTCGCTTAGAACACGTATATCATCCACCTTTGCTCGCTTAGAAACTTTTTTTCATCCAGCTGTCCTCGTTTAGAAGCAGTTTTTCCTCCAGCTTAGATCACGTTTATCATCCAACTGTGCTCGCTTAGCATAAGTTTTCATTCAGCTGTGCTCGCTTAGCATAAGTTTTCATCCAGCTGTGCTCGCTTAGCATAAGTTTTCATCCAGCTGTGCTCACTCAGAATCTGTTGCATCCTGCTTTATCCGCTTGAAGCCAGCTTCATCCAGCTGTATCCACTTCGAGATACAGAGCTTCATCCAGCTGTATCTGTTTAGAATTAATTCCATTCAGCTGTGCTGGCCTAGACCAGTTTCATCCAGCTGTATGCACTTCGAGATACAGAGCTTCATCCAGCTTCATTCAGTTTCATCTGCATAGAACCAGCCTCATCCAGCTTCATCCCCCGCCCCCTTCTGGCCTATTCCAACCAGACTTTCTCGAAACTTCTGTACCGAAAAACGCCTTTAAACTGTTGTCTTTGTGGACATTTATA
>BOPN01002281.1:22593-25093 GCA_017312705.2 Penaeus japonicus | reverse complement strand
ATAGGTGGGAAGGGCAAGAAATATCTGAGAAAGTGCAAGGGAGTATCGGCAAATATTTGGTAGGAACAAGGTTATTTCTGCATAAATTATGCATTGTGTAATTATTCAAATATTTTTTCATAACTATATTGCCTTTGTTCTATCCAAGTTTGAAACTTATGATGAGTAATGGACTGTTTACATTCGTAAGTCCAACCTGACAGTGGCGCAGTGGCAAGCAATTGACACAGTCTTCGCACCTTCATCACTACAGCAAAGGCAATATATCGCCAGGATGGTCTTTAAGCTCTATCTTGCTAGAATATACATGCTGGAAGTGTGTAGGCCTTTGCTTGATGCCTGGGTGAAGTAGCAATATATACCTCTTAACAGTCTAAGCTTATAGGGAAAGAATTACGGTGATTTATGTATTAGAATATATTGTCCAGTGTTGTACAAACAGGTACATGTTAAGTTATGTACATAGTATGGATCTCTTTAGAAACTGTAGTATGTGGCTTGCTTTGTGATATATATGACTATACATGAAGATCTGTAGACAGTGAGCTATTAGAATTGAACAGATGAGAACTATTTGCTGGGCATTTTCTCATTATGCAGCTATATCTAGGTTGTGTTCAAGTATTCCTGCAGTTGTCAGTGGTGTATTTGCATAAGGAGAACACTATGGTCATTATACTGTATTTTCCCATTGACAACTTGATGTGGCAGAGTAAGGCAGAGTCTTCAACTTTGCGATATTGGGAAACAAAGTTGCAAAAGTGTTTGTTCAGTATGTTTAGAAATATCCACAATACATTTTACAGACTTTTTAAACTGTATTGTATATGAAATGTTGTTTTAATACCTGTATATTATCAAATGATAATTTCTAAACATTTTGATGTCTGTTTGAGAGTGAAAAGTATTGAAGTATTAGCATTTAAAGTTCATCTTTCATGGGTTAGATTAAAACTACAATGAAAATGTAACAACAAATGATATACAAAGATATTTTACACATTTTTACAAGCTTTTTAATTTGCACTTGAAATTATTTTGTTTACACATTAATCCTAAAGAGTACTACTAGGCTGTACTATTTATACTAAAGGGCAGGGAGCAGTGAACTAAATGTGACTTTCCTTGCAGAGATGAGTAGCATGGATGGCCTGGAGCCACAGAGCCCCAGTCAGGAGTGGGACGACCCCATGTCTCCGCCCCCACACGACCCGGGCACCCCACGTTCGGCCAGCTCCCGTGATTCCCTCAGCCGTGATAACCCCTCCAGCCCCCCCAACCCAGCGAGTCCTGATGGACCCATGAGCCCTGACGAGGAGGAGGGCCCCATGAGTCCTGATGGCCCACTCAGCCCAGAAGGCCCGGCCAGCCCTGACAACGTGGCCAGCCCCGAAGGCCCCATGAGCCCTGACAACCCTGCAAGCCCTGAGGGCCCCATGAGCCCTGACAACCCTGCCAGCCCTGACAACCCCGCCAGCCCTGAGGGGCCCATGAGTCCAGATAATCCAGCGAGTCCAGAAGGCTCAGACTACCCTATGAGTCCAAACGATTCCCGAGACTTGAGTCCAAAAGGCCCACGCAGCCCCGAGGGTCCAGCCAGCCCCGATGATCCTGCCAGCCCAGACCCCAGAGAGAGCTCCCGTGATGGAGGACCCCGAACACCCCAAAGCCCGGGCGGCCACAGGGGCCCCAGAAGCCCTGGCGAGCAGTCCAGCCTAGAGAGCCCGGACAGCCCAGACAACTTTGCAAATTCCCCTGTCCCATCCAACCCCAAGTCGCCCCCAGAGGCGGGTGAGGATGATGACGACGATGAGGAAGGCCAGGCAGACAGGCTTTCTGAAATCTCAGAAGGAGATTCTGCGGTGAGGCTCAATGTTACGGAAAAGTTTAGGTTTAGGAGGGAGGGGTTGGTCAGTCCATTTCTTAGCTGTTCCATCTCAGAACTGACCTTTAGCAGATATAACTCTACCAAACTGCTCTGCTTTACTTTATGTTCAATCATCAGTTTCATATTATAGGTAAGTGCCATACTTTTTCCTTTTGTCAAATTTTCCTTCCTCTCCCACAGCTGAATGGAGAGGAGGAAGAAGGCAGCGACGCTGAGAGTGCTCCTGCGAGAGAAGAGAGGCACCGGGAAGGGCAGAACCTCAATGGCAGCGAGAGGGACCCAGATGAAGGTGGCCGGGCCTCCAAACGACGCAGTGATGAGGGTCTTGGCCTCAAGGATGAGTTAGACTTTGAGGCAGAGAGGGAGAGTGGGGAGGAAGATGGTGAGGAAGGAGAGGATGGTAAGTTTTATCATGTGTTATTATATTTTCATATATTTATTCCCATTTTCCTTTAAAAATGTTATATCATGTGATATAAGAAGATTCTCCCAGTGTTTAAATTTTTTCTCATTCCATCTTTTGTTGATGCCCCATTACAGGAGAGGATGGAGAAAGAAGGAAGAGAAAATGTGACCCTGAAAACCGTGAAGAGGGAGAGCTGTCGGATGAGG
>BOPN01002281.1:15093-17593 GCA_017312705.2 Penaeus japonicus | reverse complement strand
CTTTTCATGATGGACTTGCTATCAACTGTCATTAATGCAAAGCTCTTGCAAACTTGAAACTTTTCTTGCCCATTGGGGAAAGGGCCTTCTAAATATCCTCCTCCATCACAGGGTTTCAATTTTTCATTAGATGTTTTACATATCTTAACAGAGATGCAAAAAACAACAGATTCTGATGTTTCAGACCACCCATACCCAGGAGACCCAAAGAAAGACCTGAAGTGGCTGACAGGTGCGTAATGTTCCTCCTTTTTTGGCATAAACATTGACACATCTTTATCTTTAACTGGATGATCTAGTTTCTTTCCATTTTACTTGTCACTCTTTCTCCTTCCCTTTCTTTTTTATTTTGTATCATAATACATTTGAATTGTCTTTAACCCATTCACGCTGGGGTGATTCCGGCTTTGTATGGTCATAATGCCGGGGTTTTTGAACACATAGGTCTAACACCTCGAGACTATCGGGCACACAAGCCGAGGGCCTGAGTTACCCGCTCGCTCACCCCGAGCGCCGGCCTTGCCCAGATATCGCGTCACAGGCACCTGACGCAAAAATCACGAAACGTGTCAGCACGTCATCTAGCGCGAATGGGTTAAGCTGGGTTTTTGCATGATACATAGGACAGTAGAGGACTACCTAAACATGGTTTTGCTTGTAGTGGAAGCTGTTATATTTTGATCAAGTTTTGCATGTCTTTTTTGTATTACTTCTTGATCCCGTTACACTAGAGATTTGAATGCCCTGTTGCTTTGAGTGAACTTTTTATTTTATATACATATTATAGTGATTCATTTCATTGGTTGTTGATATCTTGAGGTAATTTATTGAAACCTAGTTGCCCAAATTCTTTTGTCTTTATAAGTCTTTAAACTGCTTGGTGATGTTTATCACAGTCATCAACATTCTTTTAATTTAATTGCACTCACAGGAACCCATTTCCCTGTAAAGTTAATTAGAACATTGAATGAGGGATCAAATGTAATATGACTGCACAGACAAGGTTAAGATGGCTAACCCACAGTTTTGTACAGGTAGTTGTAATGCTTTATATACAGTATTCCACTACCATATTTCCATAGGATGTGCTTTTTGGATGCATGATACATATTGACCTCTGGATTTAGGTGGTTTTGAATCAAAATAATTTACACATCACTAGAAAAGGGATAAAAATATTTTAAGTCAGCTCATTAAAATAGAACATATTCTTGTTTAATTTCCCAGAGGGACATTTCACAAAGGTTGGGTTGCCGGCAGTGGGGACTGTAGTCTAGGTCCTTGCCCCCCCCCCCCCTCTCTCTCTCTCTCTCTCTCTCTCTCTCTCTCTCTCTCTCTCTCTCTCTCTCTCTCTCTCTCTCTCTCTCTCTCTCTCTCTCCTCTGTCTCCTCTTGCTCCCTCTCTATCTATCTATCTATCTTTCTCTCTCTGTTATCTCCTCTCCCCCCCTTGTCTCTCTCTCTCTCTCTCTCTCCTCTCTTTCTTTGTTTCTTTCTCTTTTTCTCCTTTTTTTTCTTTCTCTCTTTCTCTATTCCCGTCCCTCCCTCCTTTCATGTCTGTAGCCACATCCTCATCCACCTTGCATGCTCACCTTACCACAATCCTGAGCGCCTTGGCTGAACTTTTCTTGTCTTCGGTTCCTCCCTTAGGGCGCTTGCACCACGCAGACCTGAGCCCAGACCTAACAAGATGGACCCCAAAGAGAGGTTTGTGGTTCGACACATTTGCCGTTGCTTTGATTCCCTCGGGCATGACCTCAGGAGGGTAGAAAGGGCCAGGGTGCCGAGGGGGGTTCTGTGGGAACAGTAGTGGTGGGCAGTGTTGTCATTGGTATTAGTAGCATTGCTATACCTGGTATTAATACTAATCATCATATCATTATTTCTTAATTATTATTGGTATTATCTGAAATTTTCATTACAATTTTTATTTTCTTCTCCTCCTCCTCCTCCTCTCCCCCCACCTCCCTCGCCCTTTATTTATTTGTGTTGTAAGAAGAACTTACTTTTTAAAAGATAGCGTACTGTCATCCTTGCCATCTTGTACCAAATGACACTTATTCATTGTGATAAGTTGAAGACTCCTATCCTTGCATTTGCCACATTGGAAAACTCACAGGCTCATGGGATCCTCTCCACTTCTTGGCATGGAGGCACTGGGAAACCTTCAAAGCTTGTCTCCTTTCCGGGTGATGCTGGGCCAACACTACCCTCTCGATTCATTGGGAATCATGTCATCTGTCTGCGGGACAATCAGTTTTGATAGGCTAAATAAGAGAATTTTCTATTAAGAATATGAGAATTGTGTGTGTGTGTGTGTGTGTGTATATATATATATATATATATATATATATAATATAATATAAATATATATTTATATTTATATATTTATTTATATTTATATATTTATTTATATTTATATATATATTTATATTTATATATATATTTATATTTATATTCATTCAGCTACGTTCATGTACGCACATACGCAGCGTGTATGG
>BOPN01002281.1:0-10945 GCA_017312705.2 Penaeus japonicus | reverse complement strand
CACACACACACACACACACACACACACACACACACACACACACACACACACACACACACACACACACACACACACACACACACACACACACACATATTGCCATTGACATTTATTTATATGTGGGAGAGTGTTTGTGTGTGTGTGTTTATTTATATCCATGTATATTATATGCAGAGACTTTTGCACAGAAAATACATAATAGCAAAAACTTTTATGTGTGTGTTGTACAGCTTGAAGGATTGTCCTTATCTCTGCTCTGCCTTTGAGCAGAAGAGGAGCATCAAGTGTACTCCAAGACGTCCTTTCCATCTGTCTCACTCCCCTTCTTTTGTCCTCAGACCGCTGCCTCCACCAACACAGCGACAAGAACCTAAATCTTCTGCGATCGCTGCTAGGGAGAGGTGTGTGTGTGTGTGTGCGTGCGTGCGTGCATGCATGTATTTGTGTGCGTGTACGTGTATTTGTGTGTGCGTGTGTGTGTGTGTGCGTGCGTGCGTGCATGTATTTGTGTGCGTGTACGTGTATTTGTGTGTGTGTGTGTGTGTGTGTGTACGTACGTACGTGTATTTGTGCGCGTGTGGATTTGTGTGTGTGGCTGGGGGTGGGGGATGCGTGCATGGGATTACATGTAGATTGCATGTTTTCATAATTTTCATGACCAGATGGCTGGTTTTGCTTCCTGTAGGAGCAGTGACAGAATGTCAATATATATATATATATAAAATGTATTTTGTTTTGGTTATCTGAAAACTTAGGAAGTCATGCAAGGTGAGTTTTAGTAGCGTTAAGTGTTAGCCTACCTGTTTTAGCTGGAGATTTTATAGTTCTTTCTCAAAGTGTGATGTGGTTGGGTGAAATATGACTCAGGCTGTTACCAGTTCAATGTCTTCATTCATTGAGATTTTTTTTCTCTTTGGTCTTTTTGTTTCTTTTTATTTCTTCTTCTTTTTTTCCCGATTCTCCTCCTCCTCTTCCTCTTTTTCCTCTTCTTCCTCCTCTTCCTCCTCTTCCTCCTCCTCCTCCTCTTCCTCCTCCTCCTCCTCCTCTTTCTCCTCCTCCTCTTTCTCCTCCTCCTCTTTCTCCTCCTCCTCCTCCTCCTCCTCCTCCTCCTCCTCTTTTTCCTTTTCCTCTTCCTCCTCCTCCTCCTCCTCCTCCTCTTCTTCTTCTGCTTCCTCCTCCCTCTTCTTTTCTCCATCTTCCACTCTTCTTTTCCCTCTTTTCCTCATTCTTGTAACAATAGCAAGGTTTTTAAAAAAATGATGAATACATGAATGATGGAATGGAATAGATTATCCAGCTGATGTAACCAAAGGTTGAAGAGGCAGATACTGGACTGAAGATTGTGGAAAAGGTAATTATCTTAACCCACTCACACTGGGTGACATGACATCATATCATGCAAATATTTTGCTTCCACCAAGTATTGTCCTATCTCACCATGATCTCTCCCTCAAAACGTACGTTTTATATTTTGCATATGTACATAATTATAGGAAATCTATTTGTATAGACATTTTTGTCCACTTTTGAAAATGATATAAACAAATACAAAAACCTCTAATTATTGGGGTGGACTGGGGAAAAGTGCTTGTAAAGATGCTGCACGGAGTGCGCAGGGAAAGGTCTCACACTTAGACACTGAGTGCGCTTGTTATCTAGCTGACAGGAGCAGCATTACGCAAATATAAGCCCTGAAGTGAGTGGGTTATGAGATTGTCCTCCCATGAAGACAGGTCACATACCTTTAACCTGATCAATGTTTCATTTCAGCTTTTACATAAATTGATTGCGTCAGTTAACTGCTTGTTAGGGTATTATAGAATCCACAGCATTATGCCTTTTTTTTGGAAATCAGTTCATTGAGGTAGCCAAATGTATCTAGTGTGTCTGGATTTTGACCTGAGAATCCTATGTGTAATCTGTAAAAGGTTTAAGTTATAGATTAAAAGAAACAACTCTGTGCTCCGTTGAAACAAAGATTAATAACCCGAAGGAATCCATCACAAGGTGTAGTGAAAGCAACAGAAGAATATTTTATATGTTACCCTACTAATTCCCTTTATCCTTTTCTCTCAATATAAATTAACTTGACCATTTGCTCTCTCTCATTCTCTTCTCTCCTCTTCTCTCCCCTCATCTTATCTCTCTTCTCCTCTCCTCTCCACTTTCTCTATCTCTCTTCTCTCTTTTCTTACTTTCTTCCTCTCCTCACCTCTCTATTGATCTCTCTCATATCTCTGTTTTTCTCTCCTTTCCCTCTCTATTTATCTCTTATCTCACTCTATTTCTGTCTCCTCTCCCCCTCTATCTCCCATCTCTTTCTGTTTCTCTCTCTGTTTCCCTCTCCTCTCCTATCTTCACTTTCTCCCCTCCATTTATTTCTCATCTCTCTCTATTTCCCTCTCCTCTCCTATCTTAACTTTCTCTCTCCTATCCTCACTATCTCTCTCTCTCTCTCTCTCTCTCTTTTTTTTTCCTGTGTATTTTTTTTTCCTGACTCCCTTTCCCTTGCTTGCTGACCCCCTAAGTGGTTCTGTTGGAATTCGGTGCTGTGTAGTGGGTCTGCCATAAGCTGCAACCTCTTGTCTCCCTCCCTCAGACCTCAGCCTCCTCCTCCACTGCAGCGACAGGAGCCTAAGCCTTCAAAGATGCCACCGAGGGAGAGGTCAGTGCTAGTTGCTTGCTCCAGGACTTGCTTGCTTTCTTGATCACTGGCTTGCTTGTCTGTAGGGAAACCTTTAGCCCCTTTGCAACAGCCATTTTTCACGTTGGGTCACTTTCCTACTGTGCTTTTTTCTTTTTATTGAAATTGAGGTATTTGTTCCTGCAGTAGTGTAACTAGAGCATTATACCAAATGCTGATTAGTATTACTTTGGTGATATATCATATATAGACTTGCATATCAAACCATTAGTCTTGAAGAAAATAGAAATCACGTGCATCCTCGGATTGGAAGGTTAAAACAAAGTGATGTATATTTATGTTTTAAACGCTTTAACTTCTAAAGTATATGTTGCCATTTATGTTACATCCCCTTCATATCTAATATTAAAAGATACAATAACATATTTGATATAATACCCTGTCATTGATATTGCTCTGATACTGAAGAGTTTTGCTATTTGTTATCATAAGTGCAATTATTTACATGCAATCTATTCATTTATTTTTTTTCACTAAAACGTTGAGTTGATCCACAGATGGATATTCTTTGCTTACTGACAGTGTTCTGATAGTATCCCTCCTTGTTTACTACTGATTATAGATGAGAATGGATTTAACATAAAGTTATAAAGATTTAAAAAAAAAAAAAAATACGTTGCCCATTCTATATAGGGTCAACATATTTTCTATAAATGGACACAATTGGCCTTTTGCGATGTTTGTGTCTTTTATGTACTTGTATGTATACTTTTATTTCATCATCATCTTATCTTATCTTTTCATCCATGTCTTTTTTTCTTTTCTTTTTTTAACATTTTAAACATTTTTGGCTGCTAATCCATGTGCATGTGATTTGGTCGACATCTTGCTCCTGTTTGCAGAAGAATCAGCAATTATTTAATTTGCTTTTAAGGCCATGATTTAATATGTATGGGAGTTATTAATCTGGTGCAAACATTAATAACATGTATTTTATCCATCTATCATACATAAACAATAATTCTGTAATTCTGCGAACTGGTATTCAACAGATTTATATGTATATGTGTATGTGTATGTATATAATATGTATATATAATATATATAGATATAGATATAGATATATGTACGTATATATACATATACATATACACGTATATACACATATACATACATATATATATATTTATATTTATATGTATATGTATGCATACTTTCCCTTGATTCTGTAGTCATTTTATTTATTTAATGGTGAAATGATTGTTATCTGCCGCAGAGTTGACAGGTTTGGCCGCATGCGGAAGGACAGCAACCAGAGTTACTCCAGGTCCAGGTCAAGATCGGGATCACGGCCACGAGGAAGGTGCGCACGGGTTGCTCAGTTTCTTCATTTATTATTTGGATATAATTTTCTCTTGATTAAATGTTAACTGTTCCTAAACTTTTTACTTTATTTACATTTCATAATGCTTGGACATTTAATGTTCGTACTTTCTTTAATTTAGCTCTTTAAAAGTTAATTTTTCACATACAGTTTTATACAGGTTATATAAATTTATGAGATTAGTATATGAACTTCAGGTATTTTTACTTTTAAATTAAATTCCTTTCTTGTCACACAGACCCGGGAGAACGTTCTCTTCCAGTCGCTCAAGGTCTCGGTCAGGTTCAAGATCCAGCTCAGCCTCATCGAGGTCTATCTCAAGAGGGCGCTCCATCTCAAGATCAAGGTCACGCTCGAGGTCCAGTTTCTCACGCAGTAGCTCAGCTTCCAGCGTGGGGAGCAGGCGAAGAGGTCGGTCATCCCTCGTGCTACTTGCCTTTTCCTACGTAGATTTCTTTCCTCACAGTATTAGTCTCTGATATTCTTTTTTTCTCCCTTAATTCCTTCATCATATCTATCTGTATTCACACCTTGTGCTCGTATTACATGATGACAGTTTCTCCCCTCTGAAGCAGGTGAGAAGAGGAGGATGACCCAAGGAACTGTGTCCTACGGCCAGGCCAAGAGCAAAGCCATGGATCCCATGAAGGTAATTTCTCTTTCTCTCTTTGTATGCGTGCAGGAAATGGCAGACTTTTTTAAGTATGCTTTCTCTCTTACTGTTTTGGGTGTTTCAGTGACGGAATCTCAGAAAATACATTTATCAAAAAATGTCCAAAGGCTTAGTTATAAGAGGTCACGTTTGGCATGAAAAAAAGTATGTTTTTTAGATCTGTTGTTATTCAACTGTAGATTTAATGATTAAGAACCTGTACTGCATATAATGAAAATGTTCAGAAAATGGAATTGGGTTCTCATTTTGTGCACACTTGTATATTCCCAAGTTATTTACAGTTTGAAATTATTTGATCAAAAATATCCTCTAAGTGTATTTCAATGATAAAGGTATAAATGAGACTGAAGAACTTCACAATGCAAGAGATGTAATTAACATGGATTAATTACATCTCATGTGTTGTGAAGTAATTCAATCTCATTTATATCTTTATCTATATTTGTCACAATGAACTCTGTCATTAAATTCCTTGCACTTTCAGCTCTCAGGACAAAAGCAGCAGATTAAGCTGACGCTGAAGGGGTCGGCCATGAGACGCCTGGACAAGCCAGTGCTGCCGCAGGAGGACGACAGTGAGTATGGGCTGAGGACCTGAGGAATGGCCAGTGATAATATACAGTATTAACCCGTTAACGCCGGGTGACAAGATATCACGTCTTGTGTTGGCAGTACTTGCTAGACGAGATATTTTGTCATAGTTTTTCGTATGGCTAGCACACCGGGTGATCAGGCATGTAGCAGTCAGCTGCAGCCAGAGTGGGAGAATAACCCAAGGCATGAGGCCTGCATGCTTAAAATACCCTGGTGATTAGGCCAATTACAGCCAAATCCTCCCCAACTTCATCAGTTTAACCCGTTCCTGACGGGACCAATCCGGCTTAAAAAGACCAAAATTCCGGGACTCTTGAATGCATAAGCCTAACGCGTCGGGATTCTCGGGCACACTGGCTCCTCCCGCGCCCCGGGCTGGACAAAATAACGCGTCCCCGGCGTGTAGCCCAAAAACCACTAGACATGATATCTAGTCACCCGTCGTTAACGGGCTAAAGAGAAAAATCCTGGGTCTATGATTATAATGATCATTATCATAATAATTAATAATTTTCAAAATAGTACCAACTCTCTGACATGGTAAGTAGTCAGTCAGATATTGACAATAATAAAAATAGCTTTACATGTTGATTATCCTCATGTAATCAAGACTAAAAGCATCTTGCCTTCCAGGCGGTGAGTCAGACACCGATGGAAAAGTCATCAGGAAGCGCAAGCCGGAGAGTCCGCCTCCAGAGCCACCACCACAGAAGGTCAGCAGCTTCTGCATTGCACACTTGTCTTTTTTTAGAAGAAATAAAATTTTCCTTTTATTGGGGTTTCAAGAGGAAGTTGAAGATCACATATTGTACAGTTATTTTTAGTAGAAAGTGCGTTGCACTGTAGAATATTGTAATTGTTTTAGTGGCTAATGTATATTTTTTAATCATTTTATTCTCTTTTCTTGTGAATGATGTATTTTACCACTTACTTACCTCTCCCTGATGCTCCTTCCCACTCCACAGGTTGTGGTACGAAGCCCCCCAGCCCCCCTGCCAGCCGCCCCCCCTCAGACAAAGAAGCCCCAGGCCAACCGAAGGGAGGAACTCCTCAAACAGCTCCGTGCGGTTGAAGATGCAATTGCCCGGAAAAGAACGAAGTTGCCAACTTAGTATTTTTAGGTAAGGGCAACTAAAAAGGGCTGTAAAGCTATACACTTTGTTAATAACTATATTGATTGTTGAGCTAACTGACCATCAAGACAGAATTTGTTTCTTCTATGCTCCTTGCAGCCCAGACCTCCCCTGTCAATTTTCCCTTAAAAAACATCACAAAACACAAGTTTATGCTGACTTTGGAAAGCTGTAGGTCTGAAAGTAGTACAGTGAGGATTATTAAACTTAGTGACAGTGAGCAGTTTCTCTCTCTCTCTCTCTTTCTCTTTCTTTCTCTCTCTCTCTCTCTCTCTCTCTCTCTCTCTCTCTCTCTCTCTCTCTCTCTCTCTCTCTCTCTCTCTCTCTCTCTCTCTCTCTCTCTCTCTCTCTCTCTCTCTCTCCCCCTCTCTCTCCCTCTCTCTCTCTCTCTCTCTCTCTCTCTCTCTCTCTCTCTCTCTCTCTCTCTCTCTCTCTCTCTCTCTCTCTCTCTCTCTCTCTCTCTCTCTCTCTCTCTCTCTCTCTCTCTCTCTCTCTCCCTCTCTCCCTCTCTCCCCCTCTCCCTCCCTCTCTCTCTCTCTCTCTCTCTCTCTCTCTCTCTCTCTCTCTCTCTCTCTCTCTCTCTCTCTCTCTCTCTCTCTCTCTCTCTCTCTCTCTCTCTCTCTCTCTCTCTCTCTCTCTCTCTCTCTCTCTCTCTCTCTCTCTCTCCCTCTCCCTCTTTCCCTCTCTCTCTTTCTCTTTCTCTCTTTCTCTCTTTTTGCATCTGCTGGCATGGTCTAAGAACCCTTGTTTTCTCTCCACAGGTACATGTTAATTATCATGTAAGGTAAGCAGAAATAAGACCTTATTTATAATAAACGGGCGCCTTGGAAGAAGTGCAGCACCCAGATGAAATGCTGGAGCAGAGCAGCATGAGGGAGGGGCCTCACTCAGGGCTGCTCTAGGAGGCCCAGCTCAAGGCATCAGACTCTACAACACACGGACAGGATGTGCTCGCTCAGGGAAGCAGACCAGAGGGGCCAGGCGGCTGTCAGCTGCCTGCATCATCATTGGCTGGCCCAGATAGTTCTTCCCTTGCCCCCCCTGCCACCCTGCCTCCTCCCTCCCCCCTTTGCCCTCTTCCTTTCCTCCCTGCTCTCCAGTGCTTACAGTGGGACTTGTAGCTGAGGGATAATAGGAGGAGGAGGAGGAGGAGATGCTTAGCCCAGGCAATAAAAGGTCAAGGAAGAGACAGCAAGATTGTTACTTAGGCGTATGGGAAATCAAGAATAAAAATGAAAGAACATGGAAAGTAATTCCACCAAAGTGGCAGAGAAGTGACAGCTGTAGAAATCTGGGTCTTTGGAAAATTGAATTATTTGCTTTACGCAACAGATGCGTGCAAAGCAGATTTCTTCACATTCTTTTTGTTTCTTTTTGTATATGTGATTTTTTTATTTTTGTTTCTAATTTATACTTTTCACAATTAGGGAGCCTGGAGTTGATATCTTTTTTTCAAGTTTATGCAACTTCTACATTCTCATTTAAGTTGTGTTCCCCCTTGTATATAAGTAGTTATAAAGACAGGAACCTTTATTGCATATCAAACTTCTATTGCTGGTAGGTGCAATAGAAGTTGTATGGATTTTGAATGAATTTTTTGCTGCAAGTTAGTAATATATCAGAATGTGGATTTTGCTCTTTACACTGGTCAGATGGCAGATATCATGACACTCTCAGTATGATCTTTCTGTGAAGCCGTGTGTTGAGGCCCTCTCGGTACATGGGTTCCCCAAGTGAGGCATTGCCGTGCAACTTCTTTATTCACACATGTGATGCGTTTGAAGTTGCACTGATTGCTCATTTGAATCGGATAGAGACTAGCAGGGGTTCTTTGGAGAGCTGCTCATTACTTTTATTACTATTATTATAAATATTGTTTTTACTATTTTCATTATATCTATCTATCTACTATCTATATGTATGTGTATATGTATATATATATATATATATATATATATATATATATATATATATATATATATATATATATATATATATATATATATATATATATATATACATATACATATACATATACATATACATATACATATACATATACATATACATATACATATACATATAGATATACATACACATATACATATACATATACATATACATACATACATATATACATACATACATACATACATACATACATACATACATACATACATGCATATATAAATACATACATACATACATACATACATACATACATGCATATATAAATACATACATACATACATACATACATACATACATGCATATATACATACATGGTTATTTATTGATTAAAATGAAAAGTACTTCAGGATCCAGATAGCAATATGTAACAATTCCTGAAAGCTATAGTATGTCTTGAAGCCTCCAAGGAAACATGTATGTAAAAAATATATGTGAGTATAGAGGACCTGCAGTTTGTTATTCAAACCAGAATACAAGAGTTACATAGTTGCTCAAACATGTACTGTAATTTGTTTTTAGTCTTCCTTATGTCTTTACCCTTTCTTCTTTCCTTTTTTTTTCTTCCTATCCTTCTCCCCCCCACCCCCTTTTCTCTTTCTTCCTTTTTGTCTTTCTCATTTTTCTTCTTTCCCAGTTCCATCTTACTTCGTATCTCTCATCTCTTGCATCAGTTTGTCCAAATTTAAATTCTTAGAAAGGTTTCACAAAGACCGTATCTGCCTCATGACTTGGCATTCATCAACTAGGTCATTTTCCTGTTGCACCTGTTAGAGATCAACTTCATTACAGTTTGGGGAGAACTTGGGCTTTTGCTCCCAGTGGCTGCTGACATGGCTTAACCCACTCTGGACGGGTGGTACAGTACTGTACCGCTCATTCAAAAGCCCAGTGGCCGGGCGGCACAGTATTGTGCCAGCTATTCAATTGATTTAGGCCTAATAATTCGAACGCCCCGGCATTGTGACATTCAAGGCTAGAATTCCCCCGTCGTGGATGGGTTAATAAAGGTATTTATTGTCTCTTAATTTTACTTACTCTCTATTAAAAAAAACAAATGAAATAAAAACCCAGAAAGAGCCAGTAGTATCTGCCTTTCTTCAGCTTCTGGTTTCCGTAGCATTTTAACGAAACCAAATTAGGTGTCCAAATCTTTTGAGTGCGTCAGTTGTAGTTGCTGTCTGTTGAGGAATTACCGTTAACAAGGCTGTATCCCGGTAAAATCTTTTGTTTTGATACTCTGAATATCTTTGTGTGATTTCAAAAACTTGTAAGCAATTCACAAACAGAGTTGAAAGTAAGTGTTATATTTTATTTCCTTGGTAATTGTTTTGTGTATTTTGATGCATCTTAATTACAAGCAATTCTATTTTCAAGTCAGGAGGAAAGTGTGAATTAATAGAAGTCACTGAGTTTATTAATCAGCTCAGTCTGTAAACATCTGTTTGGAAAGTTTAGTCATGTTTGTGGATGACAGGCAATACTTGGATAGAATTTTATAACTAGACATCTCCCAAATAGAAAGTAGAACAACAAATGGATTAACCACAGCATTAATCAACTTTTGAAGTTGTGAAAGTCCAATGATAAAGCAAATGTAGGATATGCATTTAGCCTTATTTCTTTACAGAGTTTTTTATGAACATTACAAAAATTTCCCCTTTTTGTAACATTTTATTGCAAGAGTAGCCTTGTGTGTCATCCCTTCCCCTCGCATCATATTCATATGAAAGCAAGCAAGCAAGCAGCTGTCACCTCACACCAGCCACTGCATGTGTGCAGGGAAGCTCCTGTGCCAGTGAAAAACCAAGGTGTCTCCCACACTGAGGGGAATCATGATTTGTATACATATTTATAGCTGAAATTATATAGTCACTATCATAATCCATAGTCATCAACTTATTATCCATTGCAGCTCCCAAGTTGTATGTGTTTCTGCTGTACTTGGCAGAGCATTTGTCAAAGACGTTCAAAACCCACAATGAAATTTACTTTCTGTATTTCATATGGCAGTAAAAAGTTTCCAGTGGAAAAAGATTTGTTTTATTTTTTAATAAGAAAAAAAGAAAGAAGAAATGCACTTATCCATGCTTCTGAGAATCAGTCTATTTACAGATGAACTTTTATATTTGTTAGATATTTATTTGCATTAAGGCTACTTTGCTATAAAAGAAAAAAAAAAGATACAAACACTACAATGTGGAATTAAGTTACCAAAATGAAAGATGAATATTTGTTGAAACAAAATATGTAGAGAGCAACATTTAACTCTTAAAACAGATATATCTCTCCCAAATGCAAACCAAAGTCAACACAATGTCACTGCAATATGATTGCTACAATGCTAGGTAACACTAATTATGTAAATAACATCTGGGAGGTTCCGAAAAATTGAACATCAAGGCTGCCCATTTATTCACTTGCAGACTTTTTGCAAATTTTGAAAGAGGGCTTTACTGAAATTTTATTGCAGATTTTCCATAACACACCAAATTGGAAACAAAATTATACATAAATACATATATATAAATATAAATATATATATATAT